>JARPMJ010004075.1:0-82029 GCA_033366665.1 Phoxinus dragarum
AAAAATGTAGATGACTAACTTTCAAGACTAGTCTAAGCAGTTTATGCAAATGACCAAAGGATTATGTCTTAGTTCAATTTGGACATTTAGGTATCTTTTATAAATGTGTCTAAGAAAAAAGCATTACTCGTGTGTACCTTGAGACAAAACAATGGTACCGATATATTTTAAGATATGCTTTCAGTTAAAACATGCTTTCACTCAAACATGAAATTTAGTCTGGGACTAGACTTAAGCCATGAGATTCCTGGGAAAGTGTGTGTGTGTGTGTGTGTGTGTGTGTGTGTGTGTGTGTGTGTGTGTGTGTGTGTGTGTGTGTGTGTGTGTGTGAGAGAACATCACTAACCCACAGCTGGTCGTCGTGTCCTGGAGGACTCTTCTTAATGAACGCGCCGTAATACGTGGCAATGTTTCTGTGATGAGAGTATTTCTTCAGCATGTTAATCTCCAGCTTAATCTCCTCTTCTTCATCCTGAACACACACATGGGAAGTTTCATGAATACAGTTGTGTAGTATTTGAAGTCAGTGTCTATATGGATTTTAAATGACAATCGATAAAACTTTGGTGTGATTTAAATAAATCCTTACCTTCTATAATGAAAAAAAATAGACAGATTTTCTCTATAGTAAATAACCATAACTGAGCAAAACAAATAAAAAACACAGATCATGAGACATTTCTATATTCTATATTCTGAAGGCAGTCAGTCACTGCGAGTAAATGAGGACAGAAAGCTGAGTGTGTGTATGTGTGTGTGTGTGTGTGTGTGTGTGTGTGTGTATGTATGTGTGTGTGTGTGTGTGTGTGGTGTGTCGTGATGAACGAGATAACGGAGCCTTACAGACGTCAGCATACGCCACTGTTATACTGACAAACATCACAAACACAAATCTCTGAATAATCCTACATGAATAATGAATAATATTAATCAAATGTATGCTAGAAATGGTGTAATTGAATGATTTGTCCATATAATGATTTAGTCTGTTTACAGACCAAATCCTTCTAAACTTTTAAAAACATTTAATCTAGGAGTAAAAAGATTTATTTTTGACACTTGGCAAATAACACTTGTATAACTATTATAATAGTTACATTATGCATATCACAAAATGTAACTGGAAAGACAGTAAAAACTAGCAAAATAAAAGTATTACTGCATTGTCATCTTGCACCAAATAGAAATATGGTAGGTTGGTTTCTCTTCTCAAACTAGAGATGAAAAACTGCTTGGCTTCTTAGAAAACAAAATAATCTGAGCTCGATTAAAGGACCAAATGCTACGCTAGCTCTACCATTCCTCTTTCTATTGGACTGTATAATGAAAAGACGGCAGGCACTTGGGATGTGTTGTTATTGTACTCCCGAGGATGTTTGGTATATCTGGATGTGTATATCTGTTTTATGGGTAATTTTACTTTCTGATGTACTTAATGCATTAATTCAATCGCACTATTGCTAAGCAAAAAACTAAATAAACTTCAACTCTGCATATCAAACTAGGCTGATTCCTTTCTTGTGGTCTAATATATTGTGTTCAAACTGAAAAAAATCCACACGCAGGCAGAAATGTGTCTTAAATACATGACAAACCTCCCTAAATCATGACTACACATCAAGGAAGTGTTTTCATTATCTTAAAACTAGACAAAATGTGTTTTAAATATGTTTTTAAGTATTTCTATATAATCTGTAGAATTACTTTTGGTCTAAACTCCGTGACTGTCTTGGTATTTTTCACATTATTGTTTTAAATTCTGAACTTGAGCACATTGAAGTTATGTCAGTGCACTTACTTCAGTCACGTCCATGACTTTGATGGCTGCCAGCTGTCCAGTTTTGACATGTCGACCCTGAACAGAAACACAGAGGAAATTAATTAGAAGATGCAACGATGCCAAAGAAACAAAACAATGAGGTGTGTATGTTCATGCACTTTAATAGCGCTGTAAGCTACGAAATTTGAGCCACTTCACGTGAAATGATTCTGGTTCCACTAAACTCACTGTAAATGGAAGACTACTGACTGTGCCTGTGTCCCACTTCCTCCTAAACGAACACTAGTCTTCCCTAAGCTCTTCCCTCGGAGGAAACACCGTTCCACTCAGTCAAGTGGACAAGAGAAGTTTAGATAGACAGACCCTCGGCTTTAGGAAACTTCATAACCGAAATGCAACGGGATTGTGATGTCACAGCAGAATGCAGACAACTCAAATGTACAAGAGAAGCGTTATATTGCAGAAGGAACTGGATGAATATTTGCAAATGCATAATTTTCCTATTACCACTGTAAAGCTGCATTGAAACAATCTGTATTGTAAAAAGCGCTATAGAAATAAAGATGATTTAATTGTTTAATTATCACTGTAGTGCAGGACTCTCCAACCCTAATTAAACACCTTAAGCAGCGAATCAATGTGTTCAGGGTAACTTGAAGATTACAGGCAAATGTGTTGAAGCCAGTCTTTCATCTGAGTCAGTTCTGAAGTATATCAGAGTCACTAACTCCTCTGTGGTTGGAGCTGAAGTCTATCAGAGTCACTAACTCCTCTGTGGTTGGAGCTGAAGTCTATCAGAGTCACTAACTCCTCTGTGGTTGGAGCTGAAGTCTATCAGAGTCACTAACTCATCTCTGGTAGGAGCTGAAGTCAAGAGTTACTAACTCCTCTCTGGTTGGAGCTGAAGTCAAGAGTCACTAACTCCTCTCTGGTAGGAGCTGAAGTCAAGAGTCACTAACTCATCTCTGGTAGGAGCTGAAGTCAAGAGTCACTAACTCATCTCTGGTAGGAGCTGAAGTCAAGAGTCACTAACTCCTCTCTGGTTGGAGCTGAAGTCTATCAGAGTCACTAACTCCTCTCTGGTTGGAGCTGAAGTCAAGAGTTACTAACTCCTCTCTGGTTGGAGCTGAAGTCAAGAGTTACTAACTCCTCTCTGGTAGGAGCTGAAGTCAAGAGTCACTAACTCCTCTCTGGTTGGAGCTGAAGTCTATCAGAGTCACTAACTCCTCTCTGGTTGGAGCTGAAGTCTATCAGAGTCACTAACTCCTCTCTGGTTGGAGCTGAAGTCTATCAGAGTCACTAACTCCTCTCTGGTAGGAGCTGAAGTCAAGAGTCACTAACTCCTCTCTGGTTGGAGCTGAAGTCAAGAGTCACTAACTCCTCTCTGGTTGGAGCTGAAGTCAAGAGTCACTAACTCCTCTCTGGTTGGAGCTGAAGTCAAGAGTCACTAACTCCTCTCTGGTTGGAGCTGAAGTCTATCAGAGTCACTAACTCCTCTCTGGTTGGAGCTTAAGTCTATCAGAGTCACTAACTCCTCTCTGGTTGGAGCTGAAGTCTATCAGAGTCACTAACTCCTCTCTGGTTGGAGCTTAAGTCTATCAGAGTCACTAACTTCTCTCTGGTAGGAGCTGAAGTCAAGAGTCACAAACTCCTCTCTGGTTGGAGCTGAAGTCAAAAGTCACTAACTCCTCTCTGGTTGGAGCTGAAGTCAAAAGTCACTAACTCCTCTCTGGTTGGAGCTGAAGTCAAGAGTTACTAACTCCTCTCTGGTAGGAGCTTAAGTCTATCAGAGTCACTAACTCCTCTCTGGTTGGAGCTGAAGTCTATCAGAGTCACTAACTCCTCTCCAGTTGGAGCTGAAGTCTATCAGAGTCACTAACTCCTCTCTGGTAGGAGCTGAAGTCAAGAGTCACCAACTCCTTTCTCGTTGGAGCTGAAGTCGAGAGTCACTAACTCCTCTCTGGTTGGAGCTGAAGTCTATCAGAGTCACTAACTCCTCTCTGGTAGGAGCTGAAGTCAAGAGTCACCAACTCCTTTCTGGTTGGAGCTAAAGTCAAGAGTCACTAACTCCTCTCTGGTTGGAGCTGAAGTCTATCAGAGTCACTAACTCCTCTCTGGTTGGAGCTGAAGTCTATCAGAGTCACTAACTCCTCTCTGGTTGGAGCTGAAGTCTATCAGAGTCACTAACTCCTCTCTGGTTGGAGCTGAAGTCAAGAGTTACTAACTCCTCTCTGGGAGGAGCTGAAGTCAAGAGTCACTAACTCCTCTCTGGTTGGAGCTGAAGTCAAGAGTCACTAACTCATCTCTGGTAGGAGCTGAAGTCAAGAGTCACTAACTCATCTCTGGTAGGAGCTGAAGTCAAGAGTCACTAACTCCTCTCTGGTTGGAGCTGAAGTCTATCAGAGTCACTAACTCCTCTCTGGTTGGAGCTGAAGTCTATCAGAGTCACTAACTCCTCTCTGGTTGGAGCTGAAGTCAAGAGTTACTAACTCCTCTCTGGTAGGAGCTGAAGTCAAGAGTCACCAACTCCTCTCTGGTTGGAGCTGAAGTCTATCAGAGTCACTAACTCCTCTCTGGTTGGAGCTGAAGTCTATCAGAGTCACTAACTCCTCTCTGGTTGGAGCTGAAGTCTATCAGAGTCACTAACTCCTCTCTGGTAGGAGCTGAAGTCAAGAGTCACTAACTCCTCTCTGGTTGGAGCTGAAGTCAAGAGTCACTAACTCCTCTCTGGTTGGAGCTGAAGTCAAGAGTCACTAACTCCTCTCTGGTTGGAGCTGAAGTCAAGAGTCACTAACTCCTCTCTGGTTGGAGCTGAAGTCTATCAGAGTCACTAACTCCTCTCTGGTTGGAGCTGAAGTCTATCAGAGTCACTAACTCCTCTCTGGTTGGAGCTGAAGTCTATCAGAGTTACTAACTCCTCTCTGGTTGGAGCTGAAGTCTATCAGAGTTACTAACTCCTCTCTGGTAGGAGCTGAAGTCAAGAGTCACTAACTCCTCTCTGGTAGGAGCTGAAGTCAAGAGTCACTAACTCCTCTCTGGTAGGAGCTGAAGTCAAGAGTCACTAACTCCTCTATGGTTGGAGCTGAAGTCTATCAGAGTCACTAACTCCTCTCTGGTTGGAGCTTAAGTCTATCAGAGTCACTAACTTCTCTCTGGTAGGAGCTGAAGTCAAGAGTCACAAACTCCTCTCTGGTTGGAGCTGAAGTCAAGAGTCACTAAACTCCTCTCTGGTTGGAGCTGAAGTCAAAAGTCACTAACTCCTCTCTGGTTGGAGCTGAAGTCAAGAGTTACTAACTCCTCTCTGGTAGGAGCTTAAGTCTATCAGAGTCACTAACTCCTCTCTGGTTGGAGCTGAAGTCTATCAGAGTCACTAAACTCCTCTCCAGTTGGAGCTGAAGTCTATCAGAGTCACTAACTCCTCTCTGGTAGGAGCTGAAGTCAAGAGTCACCAACTCCTTTCTCGTTGGAGCTGAAGTCGAGAGTCACTAACTCCTCTCTGGTTGGAGCTGAAGTCTATCAGAGTCACTAACTCCTCTCTGGTAGGAGCTGAAGTCAAGAGTCACCAACTCCTTTCTGGTTGGAGCTAAAGTCAAGAGTCACTAACTCCTCTCTGGTTGGAGCTGAAGTCTATCAGAGTCACTAACTCCTCTCTGGTTGGAGCTGAAGTCTATCAGAGTCACTAACTCCTCTCTGGTTGGAGCTGAAGTCTATCAGAGTCACTAACTCCTCTCTGGTTGGAGCTGAAGTCAAGAGTTACTAACTCCTCTCTGGAGGAGCTGAAGTCAAGAGTCACTAACTCCTCTCTGGTTGGAGCTGAAGTCTATCAGAGTCACTAACTCCTCTCTGGTTGGAGCTGAAGTCTATCAGAGTCACTAACTCCTCTCTGGTTGGAGCTGAAGTCTATCAGAGTCACTAACTGCTCTCTGGTTGGAGCTGAAGTCAAGAGTTACTAACTCCTCTCTGGGAGGAGCTGAAGTCAAGAGTCACTAACTCCTCTCTGGTTGGAGCTGAAGTCAAGAGTCACTAACTCATCTCTGGTAGGAGCTGAAGTCAAGAGTCACTAACTCATCTCTGGTAGGAGCTGAAGTCAAGAGTCACTAACTCCTCTCTGGTTGGAGCTGAAGTCTATCAGAGTCACTAACTCCTCTCTGGTTGGAGCTGAAGTCAAGAGTTACTAACTCCTCTCTGGTTGGAGCTGAAGTCAAGAGTTACTAACTCCTCTCTGGTAGGAGCTGAAGTCAAGAGTCACTAACTCCTCTCTGGTTGGAGCTGAAGTCTATCAGAGTCACTAACTCCTCTCTGGTTGGAGCTGAAGTCTATCAGAGTCACTAACTCCTCTCTGGTTGGAGCTGAAGTCTATCAGAGTCACTAACTCCTCTCTGGTAGGAGCTGAAGTCAAGAGTCACTAACTCCTCTCTGGTTGGAGCTGAAGTCAAGAGTCACTAACTCCTCTCTGGTTGGAGCTGAAGTCAAGAGTCACTAACTCCTCTCTGGTTGGAGCTGAAGTCAAGAGTCACTAACTCCTCTCTGGTTGGAGCTGAAGTCTATCAGAGTCACTAACTCCTCTCTGGTTGGAGCTGAAGTCTATCAGAGTCACTAACTCCTCTCTGGTTGGAGCTGAAGTCTATCAGAGTTACTAACTCCTCTCTGGTTGGAGCTGAAGTCTATCAGAGTTACTAACTCCTCTCTGGTAGGAGCTGAAGTCAAGAGTCACTAACTCCTCTCTGGTAGGAGCTGAAGTCAAGAGTCACTAACTCCTCTCTGGTAGGAGCTGAAGTCAAGAGTCACTAACTCCTCTATGGTTGGAGCTGAAGTCTATCAGAGTCACTAACTCCTCTCTGGTTGGAGCTTAAGTCTATCAGAGTCACTAACTTCTCTCTGGTAGGAGCTGAAGTCAAGAGTCACAAACTCCTCTCTGGTTGGAGCTGAAGTCAAGAGTCACTAACTCCTCTCTGGTTGGAGCTGAAGTCAAAAGTCACTAACTCCTCTCTGGTTGGAGCTGAAGTCAAGAGTTACTAACTCCTCTCTGGTAGGAGCTTAAGTCTATCAGAGTCACTAACTCCTCTCTGGTTGGAGCTGAAGTCTATCAGAGTCACTAACTCCTCTCCAGTTGGAGCTGAAGTCTATCAGAGTCACTAACTCCTCTCTGGTAGGAGCTGAAGTCAAGAGTCACAAACTCCTTTCTCGTTGGAGCTGAAGTCGAGAGTCACTAACTCCTCTCTGGTTGGAGCTGAAGTCTATCAGAGTCACTAACTCCTCTCTGGTAGGAGCTGAAGTCAAGAGTCACCAACTCCTTTCTGGTTGGAGCTAAAGTCAAGAGTCACTAACTCCTCTCTGGTTGGAGCTGAAGTCTATCAGAGTCACTAACTCCTCTCTGGTTGGAGCTGAAGTCTATCAGAGTCACTAACTCCTCTCTGGTTGGAGCTGAAGTCTATCAGAGTCACTAACTCCTCTCTGGTTGGAGCTGAAGTCAAGAGTTACTAACTCCTCTCTGGTTGGAGCTGAAGTCTATCAGAGTCACTAACTCCTCTCTGGTTGGAGCTGAAGTCTATCAGAGTCACTAACTCCTCTCTGGTTGGAGCTGAAGTCTATCAGAGTCACTAACTCATCTCTGGTAGGAGCTGAAGTCAAGAGTCACTAACTCCTCTCTGGTTGGAGCTGAAGTCTATCAGAGTCACTAACTCCTCTCTGGTTGGAGCTGAAGTCAAGAGTCACTAACTCCTCTCTGGTAGGAGCTGAAGTCTATCAGAGTCACTAACTCCTCTCTGGTTGGAGCTGAAGTCTATCAGAGTCACTAACTCCTCTCTGGTTGGAGCTGAAGTCTATCAGAGTCACTAACTCCTCTCCAGTTGGAGCTGAAGTCTATCAGAGTTACTAATACCCCTTTTCCACCAAGGCAGAGCTGGTGCTGGTTCGGAGCCAGAGCCTAGTTTCAAATCGGTTCTTTGTTTTTCGACCACCAAAGCACCAGCTCCGAACCAGTAAAAGTGGTTCTTAAGTAGCACCAAAACATTGCTGGGCTAGAGTAAGAACCGCTTGCGTCAGGGGCTGGGTGCGGGGTTACCGTGACCAACAAGACGAAAAGAAACTTGTGACCGCCATTTTTGAAATAGCTGCTAATCGAGCTAATAGCTGCTCGATTGTAATCTCCGTCTATGCAAGTTACGGCGAGCTGCACGAACGCGTTGGATTCACCGTGTTTGGATGCCGATGTAGTTTCGCAAAGCCATGAGCATCAATAGTAATGCAACGAACGCCATTGTTGATGTAAGACTTGTTCGAGATGCATCGGAGCGGCGCGGACCGATCAGAGCTCCGGGAGTATTTGGAGATCATACGACTCCTTGTGCTTTTGGATCGCTTTCACAGTGCTTTAATGTCACGCGGCGATCGGTCTGCGTGAAGCCGAACCATCTCGAACAAGCCTGGTGTGTTTTTGTTTGGCGCTGCCGACGCTAGCGTTGCTGGGCAACATGAGATGTATACACAGTGACGTAAGATCTGGCTCTGTTGTGGCGCTCTAGGCTGTGGAAAGGCAAACCGGTTCTTAGAAGAACCGTCAGTAGAACCAACTCCGAACCGGCTCTAGCTCTAGCTCTGAACCAGCACTTGGTTCTTGTTGGTGGAAAAGGGGTATAACTCCTCTCTGGTTGGAGCTGAAGTCGAGAGTCACTAACTCCTCTCTGGTTGGAGCTGAAGTCAAGAGTCACCAACTCCTCTCTGGTTGGAGCTGAAGTCAAGAGTCACCAACTCCTCTCTGGTAGGAGCTGAAGTCAAGAGTCACTAACTCCTCTCTGGTTGGAGCTGAAGTCAAGAGTTACTAACTCCTCTCTGGTAGGAGCTTAAGTCTATCAGAGTCACTAACTCCTCTCTGGTTGGAGCTGAAGTCAAGAGTCACTAACTCCTCTCTGGTTGGAGCTGAAGTCTATCAGAGTCACTAACTCCTCTCTGGTTGGAGCTGAAGTCTATCAGAGTCACTAACTCCTCTCTGGTTGGAGCTGAAGTCAAGAGTCACTAACTTCTCTCTGGTTGAAACTGAAGTCTATCAGAGTCACTAACTCCTCTCTGGTAGGAGCTGAAGTCTATCAGTCACAAACTTCCCTGGTTGGAGCTGAAGTCTATCAGAGTCACTTACTCCTCTCTGGTTGAAACTGAAGTCTATCAGAGTCACAAACTCCTCTATGGTTGGAGCTGAAGTCTATCAGAGTCACTAACTCCTCTCTGGTTGGAGCTGAAGTCTATCAGAGTCACTAACTCCTCTCCAGTTGGAGCTGAAGTCTATCAGAGTCACTAACTCCTCTCTGGTAGGAGCTGAAGTCAAGAGTCACCAACTCCTCTCTGGTTGGAGCTGAAGTCGAGAGTCACTAACTCCTCTCTGGTTGGAGCTGAAGTCAAGAGTCACCAACTCCTCTCTGGTAGGAGCTGAAGTCAAGAGTCACTAACTCCTCTCTGGTTGGAGCTGAAGTCTATCAGAGTCACAAACTTCCTGGTTGGAGCTGAAGTCTATCAGAGTTACTAACTCCTCTCTGGTTGGAGCTGAAGTCTATCAGAGTCACTAACTCCTCTCTGGTTGGAGCTGAAGTCTATCAGAGTCACTAACTCCTCTCTGGTTGGAGCTGAAGTCTATCAGAGTCACTTACTCCTCTCTGGTTGGAGCTGAAGTCAAGAGTCACTAACTTCTCTCTGGTTGAAACTGAAGTCTATCAGAGTCACTAACTCTTCTCTGGTAGGAGCTGAAGTCTATCAGAGTCACTAACTCCTCTCTGGTTGGAGCTGAAGTCTATCAGAGTCACAAACTTCCTGGTTGGAGCTGAAGTCTATCAGAGTCACTTACTCCTCTCTGGTTGAAACTGAAGTCTATCAGAGTCACTAACTCCTCTCTGGTTGAGCTGAAGTCAAGAGTCACTAACTCCTCTCTGGTTGGAGCTGAAGTCTATCAGAGTCACAAACTCCTCTATGGTTGAAACTGAAGTCTATCAGAGTCACTAACTCTTCTCTGGTAGGAGCTGAAGTCTATCAGAGTCACTAACTCCTCTCTGGTTGGAGCTGAAGTCTATCAGAGTCACAAACTTCCTGGTTGGAGCTGAAGTCTATCAGAGTCACTAACTCCTCTCTGGTTGGAGCTGAAGTCAAGAGTCACTAACTCCTCTCTGGTTGGAGCTGAAGTCTATCAGAGTCACTTACTCCTCTCTGGTTGAAACTGAAGTCTATCAGAGTCACTAACTCTTCTCTGGTAGGAGCTGAAGTCTATCAGAGTCACAAACTTCCTGGTTGGAGCTGAAGTCTATCAGAGTCACTTACTCCTCTCTGGTTAAAACTGAAGTCTATCAGAGTCACTAACTCCTCTCTGGTTGAAACTGAAGTCTATCAGAGTCACTAACTCCTCTCTGGTTGGAGCTGAAGTCTATCAGAGTCACAAACTCCTCTATGGTTGGAGCTGAAGTCTATCAGAGTCACTAACTCCTCTCTAGTAGGAGCTGAAGTCAAGAGTCACTAACTCCTCTCTGGTTGGAGCTGAAGTCTATCAGAGTCACTGACTCCTCTCTGGTTGGAGCTGAAGTCTATCAGAGTCACTAACTCCTCTCTGGTTGGAGCTGAAGTCAAGAGTCACTAACTCCTCTCTGGTAGGAGCTGAAGTCTATCAGAGTCACTGACTCCTCTCTGGTTGGAGCTGAAGTCAAGAGTCACTAACTCCTCTCTGGTTGGAGCTGAAGTCTATCAGAGTCACTGACTCCTCTCTGGTTGGAGCTGAAGTCTATCAGAGTCACTAACTCCTCTCTGGTTGGAGCTGAAGTCAAGAGTCACTAACTCCTCTCTGGTTGGAGCTGAAGTCTATCAGAGTCACTGACTCCTCTCTGGTTGGAGCTGAAGTCTATCAGAGTCACTAACTCCTCTCTGGTTGGAGCTGAAGTCAAGAGTCACTAACTCCTCTCTGGTTGGAGCTGAAGTCGATCAGAGTCACTAACTTCTCTCTGGTTGAAACTGAAGTCTATCAGAGTCACTAACTCCTCTCTGGTAGGAGCTGAAGTCTATCAGAGTCACTAACTCCTCTCTGGTTGGAGCTGAAGTCTATCAGAGTCACTAACTCATCTCTGGTTGGAGCTGAAGTCTATCAGAGTCACTAACTCCTCTCTGGTTGGAGCTGAAGTCTATCAGAGTCACTAACTCCTCTCTGGTTGGAGCTGAAGTCGATCAGAGTCACTAACTTCTCTCTGGTTGGAGCTGAAGTCAAGAGTCACTAACTCCTCTCTGGTTGGAGCTGAAGTCTATCAGAGTCACTAACTCCTCTCTGGTTGGAGCTGAAGTCTATCAGAGTCACTAACTCCTCTCTGGTAGGAGCTGAAGTCTGCGGGACGGCCCATCCAGGAGCAGGGTAGGAGACACAACTACCGCTCCAATTCATGCCAACGCCCATAATAATTCACACGTTAAACACATTAAGCTAGCTTTAGATGGATAACTCAAATCAGAAAGACTGTGAAGGTTATGATAAAGGCGATGGACATATAACGGGAGGTTATATAGTTCTCAAGGAATTTGTTTGTACCTTCTAGATAGGGCACTGAATATGGTTGGGTGAAAGTATATTTTAAACAGCCAGCACTTATCCACACACACAATTGCTAATGCATTCAAACAAATGTAATCTTAATACAGTGCTGTCTGTATCTGATGTTGAGTGAGCAGAAATTTGTAAGAAATGTAGCACCTCATATACAAAGTAACTGACGAAAATGTACTGTTATTTACATCTTTCCAAACAAAATGTTCACTGCCAAAAGCAGCAGTGATATTTAACTTTTAATGCTAATAACATGTAATAAGCTTGGCGTGTCGTAGAAAAAAAAAAGTGAACACTAATGTTCAATAAACCACGTTGAAACCATTCTCCTAGTAATGTTTATTTATTTTTTTCATTTAATATATATTATGAACAGAACTTTTGTGAGATTTAAAAGCATACTTAAATACTTTAGCCGCAAATTTCCTCAGGGAGCGAAGACGGAGCGGTGTTTCTGAAATCAGCGAGCGAGGAGTCCGCTCACATACTCTGGACTTGGGTTTTCTTGCTGGTGACATTAATTGCATAATGAATGCTTCTCAATTTATGCATAGATAAATGTTATACTCATACTCACATATGCATAATTCATACTCTAGGCTCGACTATTTTGCAGTTCAGTGCTGTTGAATTGACTGATGTTTTCTGAGATCGACATTTGCAGATCGACTCTGCTTTCAGCATTCCTAAAACTTCAAATTGGAGATTTAACATCTCTTCTAAACAGAGATCCTTTTTTCTCTTTTGTTCTGGACAGTTTATCACAATTTCGGCTTGATAACAGAGACTCCCCAGTGTCTTCCGCTATGATACAGGATCCAGCTAAAGCCAAGTGGGCATCTTTTTTTCTAAAAATTCTTGAGAAAGATTACACTTGGTACTTGCTTTTTACCAAACAAAAATATCAATTTGGTAACGAATATGGCCGCTTGCTTGCACACCAACTGATTAGTCAAAATAAAGACAGTGATTGTGGGTGGTAACATCTCAAGTGATCCTTTGATTATAAATGATATTTCAGAGATTTTTATAAATCTCTTTAAAGCTCAGAAGCAACAGACTCGAACATTGCTGTTTATCTGAATGATCTTTAATAACCTTTAATTGCAGAGGAGGGCCGTTAGCTTTACCACTTAAAAGGAACACTGGGTATTAATACTTGTATGCCTTACTATATTACGGCTTAGATTACAATTTACAAAAATATGTCTTAGTTCTAAAATTTGTAAAAAAGAAAAGAAAAAAGATGAGTGGTAGTAAGACGCCACAATGCATTATGGGTAGCGAAGTCAAATGTTGCACCGATCTCAGCCTGTTCAATTTAAGCCAGGGCGTAAAATTAGTAATGATGAAAACATCGAAGACGTTCAGTCTCAATTAAATCCAAATGAAGCCAAATGGAGGGTTGAGGAGGCGAGAGTGGGATGGATGGTGTCTCTGCGGTGACAGCTAGCTGATGCTAACCGCTAGGGAAGCGTTTGCTGTAAGGAACTGCAATTTCTCGCTGTAGCGGTTAAAGGTACGTTTATGGATCGAACTACTGTTGTATGATTGACGTGTAAAAACCATCTGATGTCACCTGAATACCTTACACACAGTAAAACGTGCTAAGAAGATGCTACTGCTTTTATGCGATCACAGATATCCCGTGCTTTGCAGCACACACACACGAATCTCTCTGCTCATGCGCGGAATATAATGGACCGAGCGCGAATCTCTCTGCTCGCGCGCGGAATATAATGTATCGAGCGCGAATCTCTCTGCTCGCGCGCGGAATATAATGTATCGAGCGCGAATCTCTCTGCTCGCGCGGAATATAATGTATCGAGCGCGAATCTCTCTGCTCGCGCGCGGAATATAATGTATCGAGCGCGAATCTCTCTGCTCGCGCACGGAATATAATGTATCGAGCGCGAATCTCTCTGCTCGCGCGCGGAATATAATGTATCGAGCGCGAATCTCTCTGCTCGCGCGCGGAATATAATGGACCGAGCGCGAATCTCTCTGCTCGCGCGCGGAATATAATGTATCGAGCGCGAATCTCTCTGCTCGCGCGCGGAATATAATGTATCGAGCGCGAATCTCTCTGCTCGCGCGCGGAATATAATGTATCGAGCGCGAATCTCTCTGCTCGCGCGCGGAATATAATGGACCGAGTGCGAATCTCTCTGCTCATGCGCGGAATATAATGTATCGAGCGTGAATCTCTCTGCTCGCGCGCGGAATATAATGTATCGAGCGCGAATCTCTCTGCTCGCGCGCGGAATATAATGTATCGAGCGCGAATCTCTCTGCTCGCGCGCGGAATATAATGTATCGAGCGCGAATCTCTCTGCTCGCGCGCGGAATATAATGTATCGAGCGCGAATCTCTCTGCTCGCGCGCGGAATATAATGTATCGAGCGCGAATCTCTCTGCTCATGCGCGGAATATAATGTATCGAGCGCGAATCTCTCTGCTCGCGCGCGGAATATAATGTATCGAGCGCGAATCTCTCTGCTCGCGCGCGGAATATAATGTATGGAGCGCGAATCTCTCTGCTCGCGCGCGGAATATAATGTATCGAGCGCGAATCTCTCTGCTCATGCGCGGAATATAATGTATCGAGCGCGAATCTCTCTGCTCGCGCGCGGAATATAATGTATCGAGCGCGAATCTCTCTGCTCGCGCGCGGAATATAATGTATCGAGCGCGAATCTCTCTGCTCGCGCGCGGAATATAATGTATCGAGCGCGAATCTCTCTGCTCGCGCGCGGAATATAATGTATCGAGCGCGAATCTCTCTGCTCGCGCGCGGAATATAATGTATCGAGCGCGAATCTCTCTGCTCATGCGCGGAATATAATGTATCGAGCGCGAATCTCTCTGCTCGCGCGCGGAATATAATGTATCGAGCGCGAATCTCTCTGCTCGCGCGCGGAATATAATGTATCGAGCGCGAATCTCTCTGCTCGCGCGCGGAATATAATGTATCGAGCGCGAATCTCTCTGCTCGCGCGCGGAATATAATGGACCGAGTGCGAATCTCTCTGCTCGCGCGCGGAATATAATGTATCGAGCGCGAATCTCTCTGCTCGCGCGCGGAATATAATGGACCGAGTGCGAATCTCTCTGCTCATGCGCGGAATATAATGTATCGAGCGCGAATCTCTCTGCTCGCGCGCGGAATATAATGTATCGAGCGCGAATCTCTCTGCTCGCGCGCGGAATATAATGTATCGAGCGCGAATCTCTCTGCTCGCGCGCGGAATATAATGTATCGAGCGCGAATCTCTCTGCTCGCGCGCGGAATATAATGTATCGAGCGCGAATCTCTCTGCTCATGCGCGGAATATAATGTATCGAGCGCGAATCTCTCTGCTCGCGCGCGGAATATAATGTATCGAGCGCGAATCTCTCTGCTCGCGCGCGGAATATAATGTATCGAGCGCGAATCTCTCTGCTCGCGCGCGGAATATAATGTATCGAGCGCGAATCTCTCTGCTCGCGCGCGGAATATAATGTATCGAGCGCGAATCTCTCCGCTCGCGCGCGGAATATAATGGACCGAGCGCGAATCTCTCTGCTCATGCGCGGAATATAATGTATCGAGCGCGAATCTCTCTGCTCGCGCGCGGAATATAATGTATCGAGCGCGAATCTCTCTGCTCGCGCGCGGAATATAATGTATCGAGCGCGAATCTCTCTGCTCGCGCGCGGAATATAATGTATCGAGCGCGAATCTCTCTGCTCGCGCGCGGAATATAATGTATCGAGCGCGAATCTCTCTGCTCGCGCGCGGAATATAATGTATCGAGCGCGAATCTCTCTGCTCGCGCGCGGAATATAATGTATCGAGCGCGAATCTCTCTGCTCGCGCGCGGAATATAATGTATCGAGCGCGAATCTCTCTGCTCATGCGCGGAATATAATGTATCGAGCGCGAATCTCTCTGCTCGCGCGCGGAATATAATGTATCGAGCGCGAATCTCTCTGCTCGCGCGCGGAATATAATGTATCGAGCGCGAATCTCTCTGCTCGCGCGCGGAATATAATGTATCGAGCGCGAATCTCTCTGCTCGCGCGCGGAATATAATGTATCGAGCGCGAATCTCTCTGCTCGCGCGCGGAATATAATGTATCGAGCGCGAATCTCTCTGCTCGCGCGCGGAATATAATGTATCGAGCGCGAATCTCTCTGCTCGCGCACGGAATATAATGTATCGAGCGCGAATCTCTCTGCTCGCGCACGGAATATAATGTATCGAGCGCGAATCTCTCTGCTCGCGCACGGAATATAATGTATCGAGCGCGAATCTCTCTGCTCGCGCACGGAATATAAAGTATCGAGCGCGAATCTCTCTGCTCGCGCACGGAATATAATGTATCGAGCGCGAATCTCTCTGCTCGCGCACGGAATATAATGTATCGAGCGCGAATCTCTCTGCTCGCGCACGGAATATAATGTATCGAGCGCGAATCTCTCTGCTCGCGCGCGGAATATAATGGACCGAGCGCGAATCTCTCTGCTCGCGCGCGGAATATAATGGACCGAGCGCGAATCTCTCTGCTCGCGCGCGGAATATAATGGACCGAGCGCGAATCTCTCTGCTCACGCGCGGAATATAATGGACCGAGCGCGAATCTCTTTGCTCGCGCGCGGAATATAATGGACCGAGCGCGAATCTCTCTGCTCGCGCGCGGAATATAATGGACCGAGCGCGAATCTCTCTGCTCGCGCGCGGAATATAATGGACCGAGCGCGAATCTCTCCGCTCGCGCGCGGAATATAATGTATCGAGCGCGAATCTCTTTGCTCGCGCGCGGAATATAATGGACCGAGCGCGAATCTCTCTGCTCATGCGCGGAATATAATGTATCGAGCGCGAATCTCTCTGCTCATGCGCGGAATATAATGTATCGAGCGCGAATCTCTCTGCTCGCGCGCGGAATATAATGTATCGAGCGCGAATCTCTCTGCTCATGCGCGGAATATAATGTATCGAGCGCGAATCTCTCTGCTCATGCGCGGAATATAATGTATCGAGCGCGAATCTCTCTGCTCATGCGCGGAATATAATGTATCGAGCGCGAATCTCTCTGCTCGCGCATGGAATATAATGTATCGAGCGCGAATCTCTCTGCTCATGCGCGGAATATAATGTATCGAGCGCGAATCTCTCCGCTCGCGCGCGGAATATAATGTATCGAGCGCGAATCTCTCTGCTCATGCGCGGAATATAATGTATCGAGCGCGAATCTCTCTGCTCATGCGCGGAATATAATGTATCGAGCGCGAATCTCTCTGCTCATGCGCGGAATATAATGTATCGAGCGCGAATCTCTCTGCTCATGCGCGGAATATAATGTATCGAGCGCGAATCTCTCTGCTCATGCGCGGAATATAATGTATCGAGCGCGAATCTCTCTGCTCATGCGCGGAATATAATGGACCGAGCGCGAATCTCTCTGCTCGCGCGCGGAATATAATGGACCGAGCGCGAATCTCTCTGCTCGCGCGCGGAATATAATGTATCGAGCGCGAATCTCTCTGCTCATGCGCGGAATATAATGTATCGAGCGCGAATCTCTCTGCTCGCGCGCGGAATATAATGGACCGAGCGCGAATCTCTCTGCTCGCGCACGGAATATAATGTATCGAGCGCGAATCTCTCTGCTCGCGCACGGAATATAATGTATCGAGCGCGAATCTCTCTGCTCGCGCACGGAATATAATGTATCGAGCGCGAATCTCTCTGCTCGCGCGCGGAATATAATGTATCGAGCGCGAATCTCTCCGCTCGCGCGCGGAATATAATGGACCGAGCGCGAATCTCTCCGCTCGCGCGCGGAATATAATGGACCGAGCGCGAATCTCTCCGCTCGCGCGCGCGAATATAATGGACCGAGCGCGAATCTCTCTGCTCATGCGCGGAATATAATGCACCGAGCGCGAATCTCTCCGCTCGCGCGCGGAATATAATGGACCGAGTGCGAATCTCTCTGCTCATGCGCGGAATATAATGGACCGAGCGCGAATCTCTCTGCTCATGCGCGGAATATAATGTATCGAGCGCGAATCTCTCTGCTCATGCGCGGAATATAATGTATCGAGCGCGAATCTCTCTGCTCGCGCACGGAATATAATGTATCGAGCGCGAATCTCTCTGCTCGCGCGCGGAATATAATGGACCGAGTGCGAATCTCTCTGCTCGCGCGCGGAATATAATGTATCGAGCGCGAATCTCTCTGCTCGCGCGCGGAATATAATGTATCGAGCGCGAATCTCTCTGCTCGCGCGCGGAATATAATGTATCGAGCGCGAATCTCTCTGCTCGCGCGCGGAATATAATGTATCGAGCGCGAATCTCTCTGCTCGCGCGCGGAATATAATGTATCGAGCGCGAATCTCTCCGCTCGCGCGCAATGGTGCATTGCTCGATGATGTCGCCAAACGGATTTCTGATCCACTCAAAGTCCACATCTAGCTCTGGAAAGTATTTTCCCAGCTGCATGTGAAGGCCTTGTAGATGTTCCTTTATGGCTGTGACGGTGTCGTCACCCAGGGTCTCTTCAGTTTCGAGAAGAAAGTCCGCTAGAGTGGGGAAACAGTCAAATTCACGGCGATCAATACGTGCGCACCAGAGCTTTAATTTGGTGCGGGCCCCTTTAATTTTGTCCTGTACAGTGAAGACTGTGACCCGCTTTTCCTTGCAGTGCTAAGTTGATTGTATTGAGCGTGCTGAAAATATCTGCAAGATAGGCTAGTTTTGAAAGCCACATAAAGTCATGAAGTCGATCATACAGTTCATCAGCTTGGTGCAGAAATAATTTTACTTCATCGCGCAGTTCAAAGAGACGAGACAGGACCTTGCCACGGGATAACCAGCGCACTTCAGTGTGGAACAGAAGTTTTGTGTGCTCACTCCCCATTTCTTCACACAGGACTTTAAAAAGACGCGAGTTGAGGGCCTTGCCTTTGATTGAGTTGACTATTTTAACTGCCTCGTCCAAAACAGTTTTAACCCAACTTGGCATCTTTTTCACCGCGAGCTGTTCTCTGTGAATGCAGCAATGAGTTGACACAGCGGATGCAGCAACAGTACGCACACGCGTTACCAGGCCCTTGTATTTGGCTGTCATCGCAGTTGCACCATCAGTGCAAACTCCAACACAACATTTCCAGTCAATGTTATTATGCACAATGAAGGCATTTAGTGCATCAAAGATCGCTTCTCCTGTGGTGTTCGTTGGAAGGGATTTACAGAAGAGAAAATCCTCGTGGACTGAGCGTGCATGGATGTATCTCACAAAACACAGAAGATTGGCCTCGTTACCAATGTCTGTGGACTCGTCCAGCTGAAGAGAAAAGAAGGGACTCTGGTGTAATCGTGTGATCAGCTGCTCTTGGACATTTTCGGACATTGAAGTTATGCGTCGCTGGACAGTGTCATTGGACAGAGGTACTTTGTGCATGTCATCACTAGCTTTCTTCCCTAGCATTACGTTTGCCATAACTTCTGCAGCAGGCTTAATTAGAGTCTCTCCAATTGAATGGGGTTTTCCCGTTTTTGCAATGAGTAGAGACACTTTGTATGATGCCTCAGTAGCCTTTGCATTTTCACCGGGCATAAAAAACAGTGAGGTGTTTTTACTCATGTGTCGCTCAAGCTCATCACGTTTTCTCGCAAAAAATGACACTGGTTTATCTGTACAATCTTTGTGCTTAGACTCAAAGTGACGCTTGAGTTTAGATGGTTTCATTGCTTCATTAGCCAATATTTCATAACACAAAACACAGTGAGGTCTAGGATCCTCAAGATCCCCAGTCCAGGAAAATCCAAAATGTATGTACTCATTGTGATATTTTCGCTTAACTTTCTCACATGGTTTTCCACGGTGCGCTAGCTCCGTGGTCTGCGGGAATGTGGTGGCCAGTGGCCGTGACTCGGTATCTTCGGTACCGGCTTCAGTGGGCCTTTGTGGTGCTGTAGTTTTGCTGCTTTCAGTGGACGCTTGATCTTTTCTTTTGACTCCTCTTTGGTTTAGCCACCGATCCATTTTTACGTTATTAAAACCCTTTCACACGTAAGTTTAAAATATTTTACAAATGTTTTTCAAGGCGACCGTTATTTACAATCTGTCACTTTATTGTTTCCATGGTGACGCGTCATTGTTTGTCACAGCGCAAGCACAACACAGCGCTGAATGAATGATGATCTGCTTTTATGTCATTTTTCCTTTTTTATTCAAAAATATTCACACATTTATTAGCTGTAGTATGAAACACTGATATTCCGATTGTCAAATATGTGCATGTGTTTTGTTGTATAAACACCTTTATAACGATCGCGTTAGTTGAGCTGCATGCGCGATGGGCGGCGCCATGTTAGTTTGTGCCACAGTTCAGAGATTTACAACACGTCAATTCCTCCACTTCTCCCGAAATACATGAACGTAAGTGGCTGGTGAACTGGGAGAAGAATAGGGTAAAATGTAAAGCTACTTACACAATGTGTATCTGATATGAATAAAACGTGTCGTCTTTTATAATATAAAGGATTATTATTGCCGCTTCCATAGACATCAGTGTGTATTTTATCATTGTTTTTTAGAACTGACGTGATTTTTAACAGTCTGAAACCTAAAATAACCATCATGTGGTTGAAAACATTGAATAGTTGTGATAACGTTTTATGACAAGCACTGAGCGCGGCCGTCTCTGGCTCAGTGCCAGCCAACGCGCCAAAGCACATTTGAATGCAGTTGATCACGTGATGCACTGACCATTCTAATCACACCGGTGCGTGCAAAATGGTTACAGAATGGCAAAAACTGTTATCACAGTTTCGCAAGTGCATTAAAAATCTACTTAAATAAGTGACGATTTTATAAACACTTGCCTAGTTTAGGGCATCTTTTCGCGGACCACTAGGGGGCGATGGCGGACCACTAGTGGTCCGCGGACCACACTTTAAGAATTACTGCTTTATACAATGCATTTAACTAATATGAACCCGAACAGTAACCAAACCAAGATGAATAAATGTAGATAATTTTCTGTTGATGCATGACAGCTAATAGTTTACACGTCATTTCATTATTCTATTATTATTATAGATATTAACCTATTTTAATTGTATAATTTCAGTGGTTTTTTTGTGTTTTTTTTACATTTTGATACTTTTTCTTTGAATTGTTTCAATCCACTTACATTTTGCGACAGGTTTTTTTTTTTCGCCTGTGGTATCGATTTAGTATCGATACCGAGGTATTAGGTTCTGGTATCGTACCGAAGCCAAAATTGTGGTATCGAGCCTTCCCTAACTTGGATTAAACAGATTACTAAGAACTTTGAAACTTGACAATTTTATTTACATTTTTTTTTTTTTTTCTTACTCTTACTCTCTCTTACTCTTACATGGACTTTCAAATGGAGGAACAAAACTGAGGAGACAATATTAATAATTTCTTTAATTTTACTCAAAGATGAACGATGTCTTATGGGTTTGGAACGACATGCGGGCGAATATTCCTTTTGGGGTGAACTGTCCTTTTAAAGCCCTTAAACACTCAGAGAAGAAAGAAGACCCTTTCAACCCGTCCTCACCTGTGAAAAACTGATTCTAGTCATGCTTTCCTTCAGAAACATTCACCATTAACCCTCTGGGGTCTAAGGTGTTTTTGGGGTCCTTGAGATGTTTTGACATGCCCTGATATTTGTATTTTTTTCAGTTGCTTATAAACATATTAATGGCAAAGGTGTAATTACACTATATTTAGCACGAACATGGCTATCATAATATGTGAGCAACATGTATGTACATGTTTGCATTTTTAAGAGAATATTATTTATGCGTGGTTATTCAAAAAACTCAAACTTAAATGTTCTGATATAAGACCACAAACGACCAGCTTCACATATTCCCACAATACTTTTGACTAATGGATGTTGTCGGCTAGAGTTTTTACTTCAAAATGATCTGAAAATCATCCGGGCTAATCGTTCACATTAAACAATAGATTGATTTACATTTTGTAAGACACTTTTTATTTGGAAAGGCAATATGCAGGGGGGCGTGAATGATCCAACAAGGTCATGAATAATGTCCTCATTCACACCTGGAGACAAAGAAGACCTGCTAATGCTGCATACTAATGAGCAATTCATAGGTGTCACTGAGCCACAAGATAGAATGCAATGACAACACACACACACACACACACACACACATATATATATATATATATATATATATATATATATATATATATATATACACACACACACACACACACACACACACACACACACACACACACACACACACACACACACACACACACACATATATAATATATATATTACTACAGAATTGGTTCAGAGTTGGAAACATCTGGAAAAAAAGTATTTTTCCACAAACTGTGTATGCTTGCAAATTGTATAATATCCAAGGTAAACATTTCTAGTAATTGTGCAGTTAATTCTCATTCGTATTTTCAGAAAGTTTTGGAATATGTAGGCTATCCTCTCCCCAAATTTGTCACTAATAAAACACAAAAATAATTTAAAGAGAAGGCTTATATTGACCTTTTAAGATTTTGTTTGCACCTTGTAAATTAGGTTTTGATGTGGCAGTAAAAACTTTATAATCTATCCAAAACTAAATGTTGTCTTTCATATTTCGTCTGTAACATATCGTCTTTTATAATATATATTAGGGCATAAATGTTAATTTGCAGTTTAATATGTTGCTTATACAAAGACATTTTATTTCAACGTATTCAGTCGATTTTTACTCATCTCAGTAGGCAATATAGATAGTTTGCTAAAAGCTTAATTCATTCACACAGACACGCGCGAGCTGTAGTAAACAACAGCATGTGCCGTTCATTCATTCAAACACAGAAACGCGATTCAAATGTAAACAGTCTTTTGCGGTTTACAGACACCATTTCATATCGCGATTAGAACAAAGCACTTACTGATGATCTGCAGCTGGATCCGTTGTTAGGCTACTCCAGCACGTTTGAGGTAAAATTTCCAGGATTATCACGATATTATTATTCCTCACAGGAGTGTGTTGTCCAGCTGTTGTGGGCGTTGACTGGTTTGCATGTGTTGCTTCAGATCATCTGCGTTTGAATAGCGGCGCGCTCTCGATGGGCGTGTCACATTAGCAGAGTAATGAGATGCCAGAACCATAATGAGAACGGCTGATCTCTCGCTCTTTATATATAGATTACATAAACAGAGAATATTTCTTTTAGTTTTGAATTAGATCATTTAAAACTACACACTTAATGATTATAGAGATATATAGCTCATGTCTGAGTGAATAGTATTCGCTGAGTTTTGTTTGAGTTTAGAGACGTGCACTAGAAAAAAAGTTCACGGAGACGGAGAGGCAGAAAGCGCTCCCTGTTTACTTTCTTTATTTTACAAAAGCACAATGTTTTATTTCGATTTTAAGTGAACCCGTAAATAAGAAGACATTTAACAGCTTATTTTTTCATATTTCTTAAGCCTGTATGACAAAAAAAATTACGGGAGTATTTTAAGTCTATTTTGCGGCTATGTGAAAAAAACCGAGGCAAACGCGCCGGCGCGTTTTTGGTCCCCAGAGGGTCAACAAACAGACATATAGGGCTTGAGGACTGTATCCCCACCACAGCACTATCACTGGGATAGCCGATGCCTGGACTGAGAACGGCTGGTTTTAAACATGGAGGCTTCAGCACACGGACCTTTGAGCACAAGGGTCGCAGACAACGACTGATGCAAAACTAAAAGCCATTCAATGATTCAGAATCAGATCTAATGATAAATGCATTTAAATCTAAACCATGACTTTGATGATCAGGGTTGATTGTGATATTCTAGTTTTTGCTAGTAGAAGTTCTGAATGGCCAGTAACTCAAAGTGGCCGATGATTGAAAAGCTTCATTTCAACCCCTGATGCCTGTGAACATGAGAGTAAGAGAATCTCCCAGCCCTCGAGGTCAGTGAGACACTTCTCTATCTCTCAGGGCTCTTTAAATCTGCATGGACACACGAGACACGTCCCTCGCCAGAAACCAACAGCTACGTTCTCTTACAACCAGAAACAGAACTTCTGCATGAGGGTTCAAAACCCTGGAATAAGTGTTTTCCTCGAATATTAGCACTGAATAACAGAGCTAGTGTGAAGACACTTAGACCTGAGAATGACCAGGAGAAGCAGAGAGGGTTCTCACAAACACTCAGCAGAGCTTCTCCACTGAACGTGTCAGAGTTGTGTTTGAGTGCGTGTGTGTGTGTGGTGTACATGAGCATGAGTCTGCCTGGTTACACACTCCCTCAGCCAATCGGAGACGCGCACTGAGGTCACATGCTCAGAGTTCTCTGGGGCTTGGCAATCATATGATAAAAAAATGAACAAATCTGTATTTATGTGATGGAAACACACATGTACACGCACAGATCGCATTATATTCCTTTATGATCAAAAAGATTTGTGAAGTGATATTAAATGAAGGAATCTCTTAACTCCAGCCACTTTAAACAAGCTATTCTCCTAGAGAGTATGAAATAAGCATGTAAAAGTAGCGAGAGAGAGCAGGTCCACAACATGAACCTCAGACTCACACGGAGCAGCTTTCAGTGTGTCAGCGACACCAGAAGCGTGTCTGAGGCGGCTCCGGTCATGTGACACGCAAAGCTGGCGTCTCATTGGCCGGCGCAAAGAAAACAATCGACACGCACCGAAGAAAAGAAAACACAAGGGTTTTGTGGGAGGGCAGATGTTCATTCCTGATATCAACAGCCACACAAGAATCCATTGTTTCAGCTGAACATTCACTCTGACAGCATATCATACACTGACCGTGAACAAAACTGATCCTATCTGAGAAAACAGACACCATTAGTTCTGGGATTCTGAACTGCATTAAAGAGATATTCACCCAAAAATCATAATTCTGTCATTTATCTCTTATGTCACTCCAAACCTCAATGACTTTCCTTCTGTAGGACACACACACACACACACACACAAATAGCCTTTATTTAGAGAAATTAGTTTTTTGCAGATCCAATGGAAGTCACTGTTGGGTTACTAACATTCTTTAAAATATCTTGTGTTCACCAGGAGGAAATACACCGGTTTGGTAGGGCTGGGACTGTATGGATTTTTTCTTACCGCGGATGAAAAGCAAGAAATCCCCACGGTAACGGTATAACGGTAAACCGCTTTTTTTTGTGAACTGGAGCTCGTCTCATAAATGAAGCGAAACTCAGCGTATAGGCTACTTGCCTCACGGACATGAGAAATAAATTGAAAGCTTGAAATGTCTACTTCTAAACAAAATTCAAAACCAAAAAGAAAAAGAAACAGACTCTCTGCTTATGTAATCCGTATGCACATTTCGTAGAGAAGACTTTACTCTGTGTTTTTTCCAACAATAAATCTTTACAAATCAGCCCGTATTTATCAAGCCTCTGAGAATTACTCAAGAACACTGCTAAGAATTGACTTAAGAGTAAAAAAATTCTGCTCTTAAAAGTTAGTTATTAAAAGTGTCAATATTTAGAGATAATTAAAGGCTCGTCCTAGTCGTCACCCTGACAGCGTAGAGTTATTTAGCCTATAGTGTGAATTACGTATTCAGGCTTTCTTTCTTTTTGCAAAAAAATAATTAATTAATATAGGCTAAATAGCAGCATGTTGAAATTAAATGGCAAACTAATTTTTTTATTACAATGATAAAATTCTACAGTAGCCTGCAGGTTTGCCGATGTGCGTTTCATTTATTTATTGTTGTCCCTGTGCGCCGATCTGAATTCTGTGGATACAACATGGCCAATAGACTATACTCGGGACTTTAGCCGTTAAATATCTTTGCTGCATTGGATCATTCTCCTTTCTAGAACAGCCAAGAGCTTTCTAGCCTCGCGGCAGCAGCGCCTTGCGTCGCACATAGACCTTAAAACAATCAGAGGATGGCGGGCGGGTGCAGTTTTGAAAATTGGTCAAAAACGTTGGTGCGGATGGATGATAAGTTTGTGATGCGGTTGCGGATTAAATAATAGTCCATCATCCGCGCATCTCTAATACGAATGGAATGTTATTATGTGTCATGGGACTAGGGCTGGGTACCGAGTCTCGATACTTTTTAGGTACCGACCGAATTACCGAAGTCGCTCACGCACATACACGCAAACTTTTTTTTTCAGTAAGGATGCATTAAAGTTATCAAAGGTGACATTAAAACATGTGTAATGTTACAAAATATTTAGTTTTTAAATAAATGCTTTTCTTTTGAATTTTTCTATTCATCAAAGTATCATTTCCAAAATATTAAGCAGCAAACTGTTTCTGAAGGGTCATGTGACATGTGAAGTAATGAATTTGAAAATTCAGCTTTGACATCACAGGAATAAATTACATTTTGAAACATATTCAAATAAGATTTTAAAATGTTTTATGTAATCTTGTTCAAATGGATTTCATAAAATTGGTATCGAAAAAAATATCGTTAGGAACCGGTATTGAAACTGAGGTATCGAAATTGGCACCGGATCGAAAGATTTTGAATAATACCAAGCCCTACATGGGACATTGCACTCCCCAACTCGCGAAAGGTTGGATTTGCTCCATCTTTTGATGATAAGTTTTATATGATGATAAGACACGATGTCATTAGATAAACACAACTGATCCAACTCATCAGCTCATTGATCACATGGGTTAAAGAGCTGAATCAGGAGTGTTTGATTAGGGAGACACAGAAAACATGCAGTGTTGGGGTCCTTCAGGAGCAGGGTTGAAGACCTCTGGTATAAGATGTAAGGTATTGGACATAAGATGAAAAGTATTGGACATAAGATGTAAGGTATTGGGAATAAGATGTAAGGTATTGGACATAAGATGTAAGGTATTGGACATAAGATGTAAGGTATTGGACATAAGATGTAAGGTATTGGACATAAGATGTATGGTATTGGACATAAGATGTAAGGTATTGGACATAATATGTGAGGTATTGGACATAAGATGTGAGGTATTGGACATAAGATGTGAGGTATTGGACATAAGATGTAAGGTATTGGACATAAGATGTAAGGTATTGGACATAAGATGTACGGTATTGGACATAAGATGTGAGGTATTGGACATAAGATGTAAGGTATTGGACATAAGATGTGAGGTATTGGACATAAGATGTGAGGTATTGGACATAAGATGTACGGTATTGGACATAAGATGTAAGGTATTGGATATAAGATGTAAGGTATTGGACATAAGATGTAAGGTATTGGATATAAGATGTAAGGTATTGGACATAAGATGTGAGGTATTGGACATAAGATGTAAGGTATTGGACATAAGATGTAAGGTATTGGATATAAGATGTAAGGTATTGGATATAAGATGTAAGGTATTGGACATTAGATGTACGGTATTGGATATAAGATGTACGGTATTGGACATAAGATGTGAGGTATTGGACATAAGATGTACGGTATTGGATATAAGATGTACGGTATTGGATATAAGATGTACGGTATTGGACATAAGATGTAAGGTATTGGACATAAGATGTAAGGTATTGGACATAAGATGTGAGGTATTGGACATAAGATGTAAGGTATTGGACATAAGATGTAAGGTATTGGATATAAGATGTGAGGTATTGGACATAAGATGTAAGGTATTGGACATAAGATGTACGGTATTGGACATATATAAGATGTAAGGTATTGGATATAAGATATAAGGTATTGGATATAAGATGTAAGGTATTGGATATAAGATGTAAGGTATTGGACATAAGATGTACCGTATTGGACATAAGATGTAAGGTATTGGACATAAGATGTGAGGTATTGGACATAAGATGTAAGGTATTGGACATAAGATGTACGGTATTGGACATAAGATGTACGGTATTGGACATAAGATGTAAGGTATTGGACATAAGATGTACGGTATTGGATATAAGATGTAAGGTATTGGATATAAGATGTACCGTATTGGATATAAGATGTGAGGTATTGGACATAAGATGTGAGGTATTGGACATAAGATGTGAGGTATTGGACATAAGATGTAAGGTATTGGACATAAGATGTGAGGTATTGGACATAAGATGTGAGGTATTGGACATAAGATGTGAGGTATTGGACATAAGATGTAAGGTATTGGACATAAGATGTACGGTATTGGACATAAGATGTAAGGTATTGGACATAAGATGTAAGGTATTGGATATAAGATGTGAGGTATTGGACATAAGATGTGAGGTATTGGACATAAGATGTGAGGTATTGGACATAAGATGTGAGGTATTGGACATAAGATGTAAGGTATTGGACATAAGATGTACGGTATTGGACATAAGATGTAAGGTATTGGACATAAGATGTAAGGTATTGGACATAAGATGTGAGGTATTGGACATAAGATGTGAGGTATTGGACATAAGATGTAAGGTATTGGACATAAGATGTACGGTATTGGACATAAGATGTAAGGTATTGGATATAAGATGTAAGGTATTGGACATAAGATGTAAGGTATTGGACATAAGATGTAAGGTATTGGACATAAGATGTAAGGTATTGGACATAAGATGTAAGGTATTGGACATAAGATGTAAGGTATTGGACATAAGATGTAAGGTATTGGACATAAGATGTAAGGTATTGGACATAAGATGTAAGGTATTGGACATAAGATGTAAGGTATTGGACATAAGATGTAAGGTATTGGACATAAGATGTAAGGTATTGGACATAAGATGTAAGGTATTGGACATAAGATGTAAGGTATTGGACATAAGATGTAAGGTATTGGACATAAGATGTACGGTATTGGACATAAGATGTAAGGTATTGGACATAAGATGTAAGGTATTGGATATAAGATGTGAGGTATTGGACATAAGATGTGAGGTATTGGACATAAGATGTGAGGTATTGGACATAAGATGTGAGGTATTGGACATAAGATGTAAGGTATTGGACATAAGATGTACGGTATTGGACATAAGATGTACGGTATTGGACATAAGATGTAAGGTATTGGACATAAGATGTAAGGTATTGGACATAAGATGTAAGGTATTGGACATAAGATGTAAGGTATTGGACATAAGATGTAAGGTATTGGACATAAGATGTACGGTATTGGACATAAGATGTAAGGTATTGGATATAAGATGTGAGGTATTGGACATAAGATGTGAGGTATTGGACATAAGATGTAAGGTATTGGACATAAGATGTACGGTATTGGACATAAGATGTAAGGTATTGGATATAAGATGTAAGGTATTGGACATAAGATGTAAGGTATTGGACATAAGATGTAAGGTATTGGACATAAGATGTAAGGTATTGGACATAAGATGTAAGGTATTGGACATAAGATGTAAGGTATTGGACATAAGATGTAAGGTATTGGACATAAGATGTAAGGTATTGGACATAAGATGTAAGGTATTTGGACATAAGATGTAAGGTATTGGACATAAGATGTGAGGTATTGGACATAAGATGTAAGGTATTGGACATAAGATGTAAGGTATTGGATATAAGATGTAAGGTATTGGACATAAGATGTAAGGTATTGGACATAAGATGTGAGGTATTGGACATAAGATGTAAGGTATTGGATATAAGATGTGAGGTATTGGACATAAGATGTAAGGTATTGGACATAAGATGTAAGGTATTGGACATAAGATGTAAGGTATTGGACATAAGATGTAAGGTATTGGACATAAGATGTAAGGTATTGGACATAAGATGTAAGGTATTTGGACATAAGATGTAAGGTATTGGACATAAGATGTGAGGTATTGGACATAAGATGTAAGGTATTGGACATAAGATGTAAGGTATTGGACATAAGATGTAAGGTATTGGACATAAGATGTAAGGTATTGGACATAAGATGTGAGGTATTGGACATAAGATGTACGGTATTGGACATAAGATGTAAGGTATTGGACATAAGATGTGAGGTATTGGACATAAGATGTAAGGTATTGGACATAAGATGTAAGGTATTGGATATAAGATGTAAGGTATTGGATATAAGATGTAAGGTATTGGACATAAGATGTGAGGTATTGGACATAAGATGTAAGGTATTGGACATAAGATGTAAGGTATTGGATATAAGATGTAAGGTATTGGATATAAGATGTAAGGTATTGGACATAAGATGTAAGGTATAGGGATCTCCCAGTCACGTGACCCCTAGCCGCGTGTCAGCCATTTTGACGGAATACATCCGTCAGCTACTCAGTGCAGTGATGCGCGGGTCAATGTACAAACAACCCGCACCCGACCGACGTTTTCAACTAACCCGCCTGCAACTCGGACCGCAAAAAATAATTAAAGAACATTTTGTACCCGACCCGCATTTATTTAGCTAGTAAATACTCATAGTAGCGTCATTGGGCCATAGACGTAGGAACTAGGGGTGCGCGTGCAGCATTTTTCTGAATGTTGTATGATATAGCCTAGTGTTATGTTATAAAGGCTTGATTTATTTATTCATTCATTTCGTTTCATTTTCTTAACAATTAAGATGCTGCATGTGTTTATCCAGTCTAATCGAAGTGTGCGTCTCTCCCCGGACTTTCCCAACAAAAATCCCGCCCGCCCCCTCTCAGAAAATACATAAAACTGACATTACTGAGCTATATGCATTTAAAAGTAGCCTATTAAAATTGCACAGTGGCTTTGGTCAGTTCAACGTGTTGGGAGACCCGGCATTTTGTCCCGCGTCAGCTTTTATATAAAGTTCATAAGGCGCTCAACATTCAAAAGGTAAATAAGGATTTCCCACTTGCATCTCTCCTGCAAAAGGAGAATTATAGGAATCATAGATCCATATGAAGCACCACAAGTTCTTTTTACAGGCATTAAATGTGTAGAACAACTTCCTGACATTGAGTTCGGTGACATTTACAGCTACATTATTCACTTCCCATCACGCTAACGCTACACCGGAGCTTCATTAAAAGCATACAGAAGCTTAACGTTAGCATGCTATCGGTATCACGAGTCCGGATGGGTCAGCAACTCTTTGATTTGGACGCCAGCGGGGAAGGATTATTCAATCTTTACCGCAAAAGTTGGTCTATGTATTTTTATAACCAAATTATAGTGACGTTACCTGTAATAATCTTTAAACTGAGTTTACAGGGGAAAACACAAAACAAAATCACCTGTTTATTGCCACCAACCACTTGTTTCTCCGTTTTATTTCTTTTGGGATACATTACAAAGATATTCCTTTTGTATGATCACGTATCTGATCGGATCCAACTGCACAGCATCGCTCGGGCATGATAGGAATATTTCGCGACGAGCTGTAGTATCACCGGCGGTTTAGCACTTTCTATTCCGTCAAAATGGCTGCTCCAAATGGCGTGACGTCACGCGGGACATCCCTATTGGACATAAGATGTACGGTATTGGATATAAGATGTAAGGTATTGGACATAAGATGTACGGTATTGGATATAAGATGTACGGTATTGGACATAAGATGTGAGGTATTGGACATAAGATGTGAGGTATTGGACATAAGATGTAAGGTATTGGACAAGATGTAAGGTATTGGACATACGATGTAAGGTATTGGACATAAGATGTAAGGTATTGGACATAAGATGTAAGGTATTGGACATAAGATGTAAGGTATTGGACATAAGATGTAAGGTATTGGACATAAGATGTACGGTATTGGATATAAGATGTAAGGTATTGGACATAAGATGTAAGGTATTGGACATAAGATGTACGGTATTGGACATAAGATGTAAGGTATTGGACATAAGATGTGAGGTATTGGACATAAGATGTACGGTATTGGATATAAGATGTACGGTATTGGACATAAGATGTGAGGTATTGGACATAAGATGTGAGGTATTGGACATAAGATGTAAGGTATTGGACATAAGATGTACGGTATTGGATATAAGATGTACGGTATTGGACATAAGATGTGAGGTATTGGACATAAGATGTAAGGTATTGGATATAAGATGTACGGTATTGGACATAAGATGTGAGGTATTGGACATAAGATGTGAGGTATTGGACATAAGATGTGAGGTATTGGACATAAGATGTGAGGTATTGGACATAAGATGTAAGGTATTGGACATAAGATGTAAGGTATTGGACATAAGATGTGAGGTATTGGACATAAGATGTAAGGTATTGGACATAAGATGTAAGGTATTGGACATAAGATGTAAGGTATTGGACATAAGATGTAAGGTATTGGACATAAGATGTAAGGTATTGGACATAAGATGTACGGTATTGGACATAAGATGTAAGGTATTGGACATAAGATGTGAGGTATTGGACATAAGATGTAAGGTATTGGATATAAGATGTACGGTATTGGACATAAGATGTGAGGTATTGGACATAAGATGTAAGGTATTGGACATAAGATGTAAGGTATTGGACATAAGATGTACGGTATTGGACATAAGATGTAAGGTATTGGACATAAGATGTAAGGTATTGGATATAAGATGTACGGTATTGGACATAAGATGTGAGGTATTGGACATAAGATGTAAGGTATTGGACATAAGATGTGAGGTATTGGACATAAGATGTAAGGTATTGGACATAAGATGTAAGGTATTGGATATAAGATGTAAGGTATTGGATATAAGATGTACGGTATTGGATATAAGATGTACGGTATTGGACATAAGATGTGAGGTATTGGACATAAGATGTGAGGTATTGGACATAAGATGTAAGGTATTGGACATAAGATGTACGGTATTGGACATAAGATGTAAGGTATTGGACATAAGATGTAAGGTATTGGATATAAGATGTACAGTATTGGACATAAGATGTAAGGTATTGGACATAAGATGTGAGGTATTGGACATAAGATGTACGGTATTGGACATAAGATGTGAGGTATTGGAAATAAGATGTAAGGTATTGGACATAAGATGTAAGGTATTGGATGTAAGGTATTGGATATAAGATGTACGGTATTGGACATAAGATGTGAGGTATTGGACATAAGATGTAAGGTATTGGACATAAGATGTACGGTATTGGACATAAGATGTAAGGTATTGGACATAAGATGTGAGGTATTGGACATAAGATGTGAGGTATTGGACATAAGATGTAAGGTATTGGATATAAGATGTACGGTATTGGACATAAGATGTGAGGTATTGGACATAAGATGTAAGGTATTGGACATAAGATGTGAGGTATTGGACATAAGATGTGAGGTATTGGACATAAGATGTGAGGTATTGGACATAAGATGTGAGGTATTGGACATAAGATGTAAGGTATTGGACATAAGATGTAAGGTATTGGACATAAGATGTAAGGTATTGGACATAAGATGTAAGGTATTGGACATAAGATGTGAGGTATTGGACATAAGATGTGAGGTATTGGACATAAGATGTAAGGTATTGGACATAAGATGTAAGGTATTGGACATAAGATGTAAGGTATTGGACATAAGATGTACGGTATTGGACATAAGATGTACGGTATTGGACATAAGATGTGAGGTATTGGACATAAGATGTGAGGTATTGGACATAAGATGTAAGGTATTGGACATAAGATGTAAGGTATTGGATATAAGATGTAAGGTATTGGACATAAGATGTGAGGTATTGGACATAAGATGTGAGGTATTGGATATAAGATGTAAGGTATTGGACATAAGATGTAAGGTATTGGACATAAGATGTGAGGTATTGGATATAAGATGTGAGGTATTGGACATAAGATGTAAGGTATTGGACATAAGATGTGAGGTATTGGACATAAGATGTACGGTATTGGACATAAGATGTGAGGTATTGGATATAAGATGTAAGGTATTGGACATAAGATGTAAGGTATTGGACATAAGATGTACGGTATTGGACATAAGATGTAAGGTATTGGACATAAGATGTAAGGTATTGGACATAAGATGTGAGGTATTGGATATAAGATGTAAGGTATTGGACATAAGATGTACGGTATTGGACATAAGATGTAAGGTATTGGACATAAGATGTAAGGTATTGGACATAAGATGTAAGGTATTGGATATAAGATGTAAGGTATTGGACATAAGATGTGAGGTATTGGATATAAGATGTAAGGTATTGGACATAAGATGTAAGGTATTGGACATAAGATGTAAGGTATTGGACATAAGATGTACGGTATTGGACATAAGATGTAAGGTATTGGACATAAGATGTAAGGTATTGGACATAAGATGTGAGGTATTGGATATAAGATGTAAGGTATTGGACATAAGATGTAAGGTATTGGACATAAGATGTAAGGTATTGGACATAAGATGTACGGTATTGGACATAAGATGTACGGTATTGGACATAAGATGTAAGGTATTGGACATAAGATGTACGGTATTGGACATAAGATGTGAGGTATTGGACATAAGATGTAAGGTATTGGACATAAGATGTGAGGTATTGGACATAAGATGTAAGGTATTGGACATAAGATGTACGGTATTGGACATAAGATGTAAGGTATTGGACATAAGATGTACGGTATTGGACATAAGATGTGAGGTATTGGACATAAGATGTAAGGTATTGGACATAAGATGTAAGGTATTGGACATAAGATGTAAGGTATTGGACATAAGATGTAAGGTATTGGACATAAGATGTAAGGTATTGGACATAAGATGTAAGGTATTGGACATAAGATGTACGGTATTGGACATAAGATGTACGGTATTGGACATAAGATGTAAGGTATTGGATATACAGGGTATATGCAGGAATCCTGAAGTTAATTTCAATTTTCAATTCTTTTTGAAGACCTTCTCAAAATATTTCAAGACCTCATCGCCACTTCGAAGTCAGGGGTGGGCGATATGGCAAAAATATCATATCACGATTTTTTTCAGGAAAATCACGATTCACGATTTTATCACGATTCCTTTTCATGTTGGTTTTACTATTTTTCAAGTGACTGAGCATCACAGCCAAACTAATGTCCCTATTTTAAAAACAAAGCCTTTGGTAACAAAATATAAAATAAAAATGTCAGACATTTAGGCCAAAGTGGCGAAGATAAAAAATCTTTGTCATTATTTTCTTTGTTATTAAAAATTAAGAACAAAGATACACATACACAACTTAATATACAAATGAAATAAAGAGTGCTTTATTTTTTCAGCTACAGGTGTATTTAACAGCATTGAAGAAAGTCATTAAATGAACAAATATGAAAATAAAACAACTTAGACTTCACTGTATAAATTGTACATTGATTCTTATTAAAGCTACTATTAAAGTTCTCAGTCAAGAGTGAGGGATTTGCTCTTTGTATTTTGTTGTTTTATTAACAGGGGTAGTTCTCTCAAAAATTTTAATTGTCATCATTTAGACTACTCTCTCAAGCCGTTTCAAACCTGAATAAGTCTCCCTCTTCTGTTGAAAATAAGTTATTTGGAAGAATGTGGGTAACTAAACAGTTGATGTACCCCAGTGACTTCCATAATAGTTTTTTTCCCACTATGGTAGTCAATGGGGACCAGCAACCGCCCGGTTAGCCACACTCCTCAAAATATCTTCTTTTGTGTTCAGCACAAGAAAGAAATGAATACAGGTTTGGAACAACATTAGAGAGTGAGTAAAGAATGACAAAATGTTTATTTTTGGGTAACTGTCCCTTTAAGGACAAGCGGCAGCATGTTTACTATTAGGGCTACTGTCACTTTAAGATCTGCGCACAACGAGTCTACACGCATTTGACAAGCAGATTTTTTTCTTAATTTTTTTCTACTGTTCTTTCACTTTAGACATAACCAACTTTGTTTATGTAAACCTTGTGTGTATTTGACAGTATTAGCGCAATACGACTCGAAAGATAACTTAGTTCAGTATCTCTGTTAACAGGCTTTAGTGCATGTGCGCATCGGGTTTTTGCGTTCAGAAAAGCACTCGTTAGAACAGCGCATCAGCAGCAAATGACATGTTTAACCGGCAAGGCTTTAAAGCACATGCAAATAATTATTTTTTATGAACTACAGTGTCCCGTTCCTCTGCATTTCATGTGAATATACGTCGCGCTGTACAGTATGTTGAGACGGAGGCGAACTGATGGTTCCGATCCTACGATATTTCTTCAAAAGCAGACATTTGGAGACATTTATCATCCACGATCAAGAGATATCGCACACCCCTACTTCAAGTTCTAATCAGCAACAAACCTTTAACTTAATAAACAGTTGTTTGTGCCATGTAGAGGATGACACATCACCTAATAGTTTTAGTTTTTTTATTTGACATCACCGCGCATTTCACAAAATACGTGACATCACCTGTATGCGGCGATCTGATCTCACTGACCGACTACGCCGTTGTTTTTTATTAGTAATGGGGAGGAAAATAAATATATTCATGCATACTTTTTGGAGTCAAACTCTTTGGACAAAGCTTGAACAAAATTTTATACCTCATAAAATCGGGATTAAGACTTTTTAATACCTTTTAAGGGCCTTAATTTTCCCAAAATGGATTTATCAACTTTTAATACTTTTTAAGACCCCGCGGACACCCTGATATAAGATGTAAGACCACAGACACACACACACACGCACTTCTGCTCTTTAAGTTCAGTCTTGACCAGATCCAGCTAAAGCTCACACACACCACACACACACACACACACACACACTTCTGCTCTGTAAGTTCAGCCTTGACCAGATCCAGCTAAAGCTCACACACACCACACACACACACACACACACTTCTGCTCTTTAAGTTCAGTCTTGACCAGATCCAGCTAAAGCTCACACACACCACACACACACACACACACACGCACTTCTGCTCTTTAAGTTCAGTCTTGACCAGATCCAGCTAAAGCTCACACACACCACACACACACACACACACACTTCTGCTCTTTAAGTTCAGTCTTGACCAGATCCAGCTAAAGCTCACACACACCACACACACACACACACACGCACTTCTGCTCTTTAAGTTCAGTCTTGACCAGATCCAGCTAAAGTTCACACACACCACACACACACACACACACTTCTGCTCTGTAAGTTCAGTCTTGACCAGATCCAGCTAAAGTTCACACACACCACACACACACACACACACACTTCTGCTCTGTAAGTTCAGTCTTGACCAGATCCAGCTAAAGCTCACAAACACCACACACACACACACACACACACACACTTCTGCTCTGTAAGTTCAGCCTTGACCAGATCCAGCTAAAGCTCACACACACCACACACACACACACACACACACACACTTCTGCTCTGTAAGTTCAGCCTTGACCAGATCCAGCTAAAGTTCACACACACCACACACACACACACACACACACACTTCTGCTCTGTAAGTTCAGTCTTGACCAGATCCAGCTAAAGCTCACACACACCACACACACACACACACTTCTGCTCTGTAAGTTCAGTCTTGACCAGATCCAGCTAAAGCTCACAAACACCACACACACACACACACACACACACTTCTGCTCTGTAAGTTCAGCCTTGACCAGATCCAGCTAAAGCTCACACACACCACACACACACACACACACACACACTTCTGCTCTGTAAGTTCAGCCTTGACCAGATCCAGCTAAAGCTCACAAACACCACACACACACACACACACACACACTTCTGCTCTGTAAGTTCAGCCTTGACCAGATCCAGCTAAAGCTCACACACACCACACACACACACACACACTTCTGCTCTGTAAGTTCAGTCTTGACCAGATCCAGCTAAAGCTCACAAACACCACACACACACACACACACACACACACTTCTGCTCTGTAAGTTCAGCCTTGACCAGATCCAGCTAAAGCTCACACACACCACACACACACACACACACACACACTTCTGCTCTGTAAGTTCAGCCTTGACCAGATCCAGCTAAAGCTCACACACACACACACACACACACACACACACACTTCTGCTCTGTAAGTTCAGTCTTGACCAGATCCAGCTAAAGCTCACACACACACACACACACACACACTTCTGCTCTGTAAGTTCAGCCTTGACCAGATCCAGCTAAAGCTCACACACACCACACACACACACACACACACACACTTCTGCTCTGTAAGTTCAGTCTTGACCAGATCCAGCTAAAGCTCACACACACCACACACACACACACACACACACACTTCTGCTCTGTAAGTTCAGCCTTGACCAGATCCAGCTAAAGCTCACAAACACCACACACACACACACACACACACACTTCTGCTCTGTAAGTTCAGCCTTGACCAGATCCAGCTAAAGCTCACACACACCACACACACACACACACACTCTGCTCTGTAAGTTCAGTCTTGACCAGATCCAGCTAAAGCTCACAAACACCACACACACACACACACACACACACACTTCTGCTCTGTAAGTTCAGCCTTGACCAGATCCAGCTAAAGCTCACACACACCACACACACACACCACACACACACACTTCTGCTCTGTAAGTTCAGCCTTGACCAGATCCAGCTAAAGCTCACAAACACCACACACACACACACACACACACACTTCTGCTCTGTAAGTTCAGCCTTGACCAGATCCAGCTAAAGCTCACACACACCACACACACACACACACACTTCTGCTCTGTAAGTTCAGTCTTGACCAGATCCAGCTAAAGCTCACAAACACCACACACACACACACACACACACACACTTCTGCTCTGTAAGTTCAGCCTTGACCAGATCCAGCTAAAGCTCACACACACCACACACACACACACACACACCACTTCTGCTCTGTAAGTTCAGCCTTGACCAGATCCAGCTAAAGCTCACACACACCACACACACACACACACACACACACTTCTGCTCTGTAAGTTCAGCCTTGACCAGATCCAGCTAAAGCTCACACACACCACACACACACACACACACACACACTTCTGCTCTGTAAGTTCAGTCTTGACCAGATCCAGCTAAAGCTCACACACACACACACACACACACACACACACACACACACACTTCTGCTCTGTAAGTTCAGCCTTGACCAGATCCAGCTAAAGCTCACACACACCACACACACACACACACACACACACTTCTGCTCTGTAAGTTCAGTCTTGACCAGATCCAGCTAAAGCTCACACACACACACACACACACACACACACACACACACACACTTCTGCTCTGTAAGTTCAGCCTTGACCAGATCCAGCTAAAGCTCACACACACCACACACACACACACACACACACACTTCTGCTCTGTAAGTTCAGTCTTGACCAGATCCAGCTAAAGCTCACACACACCACACACACCACACACACACACACTTCTGCTCTGTAAGTTCAGCCTTGACCAGATCCAGCTAAAGCTCACACACACCACACACACACACACACACACTTCTGCTCTGTAAGTTCAGTCTTGACCAGATCCAGCTAAAGTTCACACACACCACACACACACACACACACACACACACACTTCTGCTCTTTAAGTTCAGTCTTGACCAGATCCAGCTAAAGCTCACACACACCACACACACTTCTGCTCTGTAAGTTCAGTCTTGACCAGATCCAGCTAAAGCTCACACACACACACACACTCTGCTCTGTAAGTTCAGTCTTGACCAGATCCAGCTAAAGCTCACACACACACGCGAACGCTGGAGCAGAAACACACACTCACGCAAGACTGTTTCACCTCTCACTGCAGGTCAAGTTTGGTGAACTCTGACCTGTGAACTCATATCACATGAAGAGCTGTGACCAATAGAAGAGCGCCACCTCACATCATGACCTCTCGGGTCAAGGGTCATCAACCGGGGCTCAAAAATGTGCGATCACAAATCTTTTTTTGTTAAAAAAAAATAAAACATTACAAAGTCAAATTTAAATATGAAACAATACTGTAATAATGATACTGTAATAATATAATATTATTGGCGAAACAGATTTGGAAAACACTCTGTTTTTCAGTTTGCTCTGGAGAACCGGTGAAATGTTCTTATTTACAGCGTGTTTTTGCAGCGGTGAGAAATACACCAATCACAGACACGTTTGTTGATGTCTTGAACGCGCTGGCCAATCAGAGGAGTATAAGTTAGACTTGGAGAGTTCTGCTGGCTCTCGCTAATCCTCTCAGTAACACAGGGGACACACTGCGAGTAAGAGATTAATTATGCCGTGTGTGTGTGTGTGTGTGTGTGTGTGTGTGTGTGTGTGTGTGTGTGTGTGTGTGTGTGTGTGTGTGTGTGTGTGTGTGTGGAGACAACTTTACTGGTTTAGATGAAGCGTTGTGAGATCACGAACTGACATGAGTGACAGCTAGTGATGCACCGATGTGAATATTGTGGCCGATACCGATAACCGATATTAATATTGCTGTTATGGCCGATACCGATATTTACCGATGTCGATATCTCTGTATAGAAAACACATTTTTATGATAATCAAATGAAGAGCTATTTTCCAAAACACTTTTTTTTTTTTTTTACTTTTGTAATTTATTTTCAGAAATTACTGATATTGGGCACCTTTACCTGTGTGTACCAATCAGTCATTAATAATTTGTATGTCCACTCTAGCCGCGACGCGACTGCGAGTTGCATACAAATCAATCAAAACCCAGAGCCAATCAGAACGGCGTGTGGGCGGGCTCTCACGTCAAGTGCACAGCACCAGAGAGTAATCTTGACGGCAATCGCAAGAAAATATTACACCATTTAAACAGTATTCAAATACATAGGCTACTGAGTTACTTAAACAATCTTTGTCAAATAATACATTTGTTTCTTCAGTTTGAACGTTCTTGTTTCCATTTGTTTAATTTCAAGATCTGAGGTGAATTATCCATTGTTGCTTTTACAGCTACAAAGCTGGAGCACTAAATGATGATCAAAGTCACATTACACGCTTTTAACATTAAATAAAGCACATAAACAGTGCCTGAGATTATCATTGCCACAGGTTGTGTTTGTTGTTCCAGCGCGACGTCGCAGAAAAATAGAAACAGTTTCTAAAATAGAATCGCCGCGTGTCGCCGTCGCGGCTGGTTAGGACATAAAGCTCTGATTAACATTGAAAATACCTTTTTATCACGTGTCGCGGCATCGCGTGTAGTTAGGACACGGTGTAATGACTAGTTCGCGCACCCACAATGAAGTGCGCGCGCCTACACACAAACACGGGTTCAAACCTCGCCCTGTCCAGCACGGGAGATATAACAAATGTTGATCGTGTGCCCACCATAAAGTACACACCACTACACATAAAAACGGTTCCCACAGGATCAGTTATTCCCCTCGCTCTGACGAGACGTGATAAAGGGTGCACCCTCTGTAAAGCGGGCGCCCCTTCACACGAGCGCTGTTCACAGCTGAAATGCGCTCGTGCAAAAACAAACATCCCCGCCCCCACACGCACGTCAAATACACAGGAATGATAATCGGCCTGTTCACATCGGCCATATTTGACATCGGAACGATACCGATGTGTAAAACAATGACCATATCGGCTGATATTATATCGGCGGCCGATATATCGTGCACCCCTAGTGACAGCTTTAGTGATTGTAAAGTGAGCACTCTTTCGTGCTTTCAAGGCTATAAAGCTAAATATATATATAATTAAAGCTGCAAGCAGCGATTGCGGGCCCAAGCCGGTGGCACCGCCACCCTGGTGCCTTTAGTTGCACTAAAGGCACCGGGTGGCGGTGCTACCGGCTTGGGCCCTCCATCGCTGCTTGCAGCTTTAATTATATATATATATATGCTTGGAAACATCACAGTGGAGCGGTGCTTACTGTGAACGGTACAAACTGTACAACTGACTATTTAAACAGAGCAGTGTAATTTTTTTATGTTAGGTTGACTATTTTATTATTAAATTTTATTAAGGCTATAATGAACATGCTGCAATGTCAAGATTGGAATGCTGTGTGTGTGTGTGTGTGTGTGTGTGTGTGTGTGGTGTGTGTGTGTGGCTCGATCGAATGGAGACATAAAAACATACTCCGTCATTTTGTTCACACAGGACATCATTCAAAGTGTTTCTCTATATTTGTGTACACTCGCAATAAAGCACAACATTGTGCTTTTGTTAAACTATAAACTCTTGTCAAACTGTAACCTACAACTGTCCCCCAACCAAAATATCACACACACACACACACACACACACACACACAGAATGGCAGAGACAGAGAGAGACACAATCCACATTCAATCCACAATATCTGACTTTCTGTTGGTCGGAGCTAATGACTGTAAATTAGAAAGTTGTTCGGCTTGATAAGATCAATATACACGCTGAGTTTTGTAACTGTAGGTAAAACTATAACTAAGTTATAACACACTTTATGCATCCTTTTTTAATCATAAATTTGTTTCCTCGCCACGGCCAAACCGTTCGAGATATCAAAAATCCCCTGGCAATTTATCATCTTCCATGACTTGACTTCATGCTGACCGAGTTCGTGGTCATCGGATGAATTCTCTAGGAGAAGTGTTTCAAATGCGAGAGCAAGCGTTCTCCAATCAACCCGTAATAGCCGACTTCCTGTTGGGCTGGCGTAAAACTTGACCCAGGGAAAGTTGTTCGGCCCGATTAAATCTATATGTGTACCGAGTTTCATATTAATTCATGCAAGTGTGTTTGATATACGGACAAGTGTTCGAATCCCATTCCAGGGGGCGCTGTCGAGCCCCCCTGCCACGCCCGGGTACCAGCTTCAGCCTGGCCCTGATGGCCGCGGGTTCTGACCTGTGTGCAAAATTTCAAGAGTTTGAGCACGTTAAGGCCCTCAAAAGTGCCAGAGATTTTGCACACAGCAGAGAAATGGTTAAACTAAACTAGCCCCCCTCCTCACTCACACACACAGAGGGGCAGAGGGAAAATGCTCCAAAAAGTACACATTCAAACCAAAATATCTGACTTCCTGTTGGTCGGAGCTAATGACTGTAAATTAGAAAGTTGTCCGGATCGAAGAGAAGAATATACGTACCGAGTTTGGTTACTGTAGGTAAAACGAATACCCCATTTTTGACTAAAGGTGGCGCTACTGATTAGACAATAAATGTGATATGCATGTTGAGTTTCATGCAATTTGAAGTATGTTAAGTGCCTCAAATGCATCCAAAAAGAATATAAAAGTTTAAAGCGTTGCCATGGCGACAGTATTAAAGATATCAATAATCCTTTCACAGGTCTACATCTGTCGTGTGTTTACATTATACAGATGAAGTTTGAAGCAAATCGGGTAAAAAAAAGATGGTGAATTCAAAGCATTTTGAAAGTGACACTTCCTGCTGCCAGTTGGTGGCACTATAACTTTGACTCACAATAGTCACATCCATGTGATCGGCCTCTTACAGCGAACACACTGCTGAAGTTTCATCAAGATCAATTAATGTATGAGGATGTTATAACACTTCCTGTTTCCAATATTCGCCATAAATTAGTTTCCTCGCCACGGCCAAAACCGTTAGAGATATCAAAAATCCCCTCGCCATTTATCATCCTCAATGTCTTGACTTCATGCACACCGAGTTTCGTGGTGATTGGTTGAATCATCTAGGAGGAGTATTTTAAATTCCATTGCATGTGTTTTTTAAACTACGCCAAATAGCCGACTTCCTGTTGGGCTGGGGTAAAAAGTCAGAGCATGAAGGATATATGAACCGATGAGATCTATAAGTGTACCGAGTTTCATATTATTTCATGCAAGCGTGTTTGATTTATGGACCAAGTTTTCGGACCCCGTTCCAGGGGGCGCTGTCGAGCCCCCGCCACGCCCGGGTACCAGCTTTAGTCCGGCTCTAATGGCCGCGGGTTCTGACCCGTGTGCAAAGTTTCAAGAGTTTTTGAGCACGTTAAGGCCCCCAAAAGTGGCAAAAACCTTGAAAAAAATTTATTATAAAGAAGAAGAAGAAGAATCCTTAGAAGAACAATAGGGCTCTGCGCCCTTTCAGGGCTTGGGCCCTAATAATCCATTGAATAAAAGTAGTGTTTCTCATGCAGCTAAAAGGGCCGATGGCCAATGACACACTGAAAGTTCTGGAAGTGTGTGTGACATCTACATTGAAATTCAGGATTCACTCTCGATATTGCAATTGACAGTGAAAACTATTATAGTACAGGACAAAAATATGGCATGTGAAAATAGATACCAGCAATGTACATGCAGACTAACAGATTACAGAAAGTTAGACGTTGTGGGAAGGAGGAGGCGGGAAACAGCGAACATTCAAAGACTTAACCAAACAACGAAACGTAAGTAAAGACAGCAGCTCCTTACGGTTGACTGCTGTCACACATAATAACACACAACACAAGTCCAGGCCTGGTCCTGTCTCCCTCTTCACTGTCGTCGCTCCACAACACAAGTCCAGGCCCGGTCCTGTCTCCCTCTTCACTGTCGTCACTCCACAACACAACACAAGTCCAGGCCCGGTCCTGTCTCCCTCTTCACTGTCGTCACTCCACAACACAAGTCCAGGCCCGGTCCTGTCTCCCTCTTCACTGTCGTCACTCCACAACACAAGTCCAGGACTGGTCCTGTCTCCCTCTTCACTGTCGTCACTCCACAACACAAGTCCAGGACTGGTCCTGTCTCCCTCTTCACTGTCGTCGCTCCATAACACAAGTCCAGGCCCGGTCCTGTCTCCCTCTTTACTGTCGTCACTCCACAACACAAGTCCAGGCCCGGTCCTGTCTCCCTCTTCACTGTCGTCACTCCACAACACAACACAAGTCCAGGCCCGGTCCTGTCTCCCTCTTCACTGTCGTCACTCCACAACACAAGTCCAGGCCCGGTCCTGTCTCCCTCTTCACTGTCGTCACTCCACAACACAAGTCCAGGCCTGGTCCTGTCTCCCTCTTCACTGTCGTCGCTCCATAACACAAGTCCAGGCCCGGTCCTGTCTCCCTCTTCACTGTCGTCACTCCACAACACAAGTCCAGGCCTGGTCCTCTGTCCCTCTTCACTGTCGTCACTCCACAACACAAGTCCAGGCCTGGTCCTCTGTCCCTCTTCACTGTCGTCACTCCACAACACAAGTCCAGGCCTGGTCCTCTGTCCCTCTTCACTGTCGTCACTCCACAACACAAGTCCAGGCCTGGTCCTGTCTCCCTCTTCACTGTCGTCACTCCACAACACAAGTTCAGGCCTGGTCCTCTGTCCCTCTTCACTGTCGTCACTCCACAACACAAGTCCAGGCCTGGTCCTGTCTCCCTCTTCACTGTCGTCACTCCACAACACAAGTCCAGGCCTGGTCCTCTGTCCCTCTTCACTGTCGTCACTCCACAACAAAAGTCCAGGCCCGGTCCTGTCTCCCTCTTCACTGTCGTCACTCCACAACACAAGTCCAGGCCTGGTCCTGTCTCCCTCTTCACTGTCGTCGCTCCATAACACAAGTCCAGGCCTGGTCCTGTCTCCCTCTTCACTGTCGTCGCTCCATAACACAAGTCCAGGCCCGGTCCTGTCTCCCTCTTCACTGTCGTCACTCCACAACACAAGTCCAGGCCTGGTCCTGTCTCCCTCTTCACTGTCGTCACTCCACAACACAAGTCCAGGCCTGGTCCTCTGTCCCTCTTCACTGTCGTCACTTCACAACACAAGTCCAGGCCTGGTCCTGTCTCCCTCTTCACTGTCGTCACTCCACAACACAAGTCCAGGCCTGGTCCTGTCTCCCTCTTCACTGTCGTCGCTCCATAACACAAGTCCAGGCCTGGTCCTCTGTCCCTCTTCACTGTCGTCACTCCACAACACAAGTCCAGGCCTGGTCCTGTCTCCCTCTTCACTGTCGTCGCTCCATAACACAAGTCCAGGCCCGGTCCTGTCTCCCTCTTCACTGTCGTCACTCCACAACACAAGTCCAGGCCCGGTCCTGTCTCCCTCTTCACTGTCGTCACTCCACAACACAAGTCCAGGCCTGGTCCTCTGTCCCTCTTCACTGTCGTCACTCCACAACACAAGTCCAGGCCTGGTCCTGTCTCCCTCTTCACTGTCGTCACTCCACAACACAAGTCCAGGCCTGGTCCTCTGTCCCTCTTCACTGTCGTCACTCCACAACACAAGTCCAGGCCTGGTCCTGTCTCCCTCTTCACTGTCATCACTCCACAACACAAGTCCAGGCCTGGTCCTGTCTCCCTCTTCACTGTCGTCACTCCACAACACAAGTCCAGGCCTGGTCCCGTCTCCCTCTTCACTGTCGTCACTCCACAACACAAGTCCAGGCCTGGTCCTGTTTCCCTCTTCACATGATAAAACATGACAATCTGGGGCTCAGGTCAGGAAGCAGACAGACTGGCTTAACCGACCGTCTGTTAGCGGCCTCACGTCACCAAGGTCAGATAAATCCCATCACATAGAGCCTCTTTCACCTAGATATCATCATATAGAGCCACTTACACCTAGATATCATCATATAGAGACTCTTTCACCTAGATATCATCATATAGAGACTATTTCACCTAGATATCATCACATAGAGCCTCTTACACCTAGATATAATCATATAGACTCTTTCACCTAGCTATCATCATATAGAGACTCTTTCCCCTAGATATCATCATATAAAGACTCTTTCACCTAGATATCATCATATAGAGCCTCTTTCACCTAGATATCATCATATAGAGCCTCTTTCACCTAGATATAATCATATAGAGACTCTTTCCCCTAGATATCATCATATAGAGCCTCTTTCACCTAGATATCATCATATAGAGCCTCTTTCACCTAGATATCATATAGAGCCTTTCACCTAAATATCATCACATAGAGACTCTTTCACCTAGATATCATCATATAGAGACTCTTTCACCTAGATATCATCACATAGAGCCTCTTTCCCCTAGATAACATCATATATAGCCTCTTTCACCTAGATATCATCATATAGAGACTCTTTCACCTAGATATCATCACATAGAGCCTCTTTCACCTAGAAATCATCATATAGAGCCTCTTTCACCTAGATATCATCATATAGAGACTCTTTCACCTAGATATCATCATATAGAGCCTCTTTCACCTAGATATCATCACATAGAGCCTCTTTCACCTAGATATCATCATATAGAGCCTCTTTCACCTAGATATCATCACATAGAGACTCTTTCACCTAGATATCATCATATAGAGCCTCTTTCACCTAGATATCATCACATAGAGCCTCTTTCACCTAGATATCATCATATAGAGCCTCTTTCACCTAGATATCATCATATAGAGCCTCTTTCACCTAGATATCATCATATAGAGCCTCTTTCACCTAGATATCATCATATAGACACTCTTTCACCTAGATATCATCATATAGAGACTCTTTCATCTAGATATCATCATATAGAGACTCTTTCACCTAGATATCATCATATAGAGCCTCTTTCCCCTAGATATCATCATATAGAGCCTCTTTCCCCTAGATATCATCATATAGAGCCTCTTTCTCCTAGATATCATCATATAGACTCTTTCACCTAGATATCATCATATAGAGACTCTTTCACCTAGATATCATCATATAGAGCCTCTTTCACCTAGATATCATCATATAGAGCCTCTTTCACCTAGATATCATCATATAGAGCCTCTTTCACCTAGATATCATCATATAGAGACTCTTACACCTAGATATCATCATATAGAGCCTCTTTCCCCTAGATATCATCATATAGAGACTCTTTCCCCTAGATATCATCATATAGAGACTCTTTCACCTAGATATCATCATATAGACTCTTTCACCTAGATATCATCATATAGAGCCTCTTTCACCTAGATATCATCATATAGAGCCTCTTTCACCTAGATATCATCATATAGAGACTCTTTCCCTAGATATCATCATATAGAGCCTCTTTCCCCTAGATATCATCATATAGAGCCTCTTTCACCTAGATATCATCATATAGAGCCTCTTTCACCTAGATATCATCATATAGAGCCTCTTTCCCCTAGATATCATCATATAGAGACTCTTTCACCTAGATATCATCATATAGAGACTCTTTCCCCTAGATATCATCATATAGAGACTCTTTCCCCTAGATATCATCATATAGAGACTCTTTCCCCTAGATATCATCATATAGAGACTCTTTCACCTAGATATCATCATATAGAGACTCTTTCCCCTAGATATCATCATATAGAGCCTCTTTCCCCTAGATATCATCATATAGAGCCTCTTTCACCTAGATATCATCATATAGAGACTCTTTCACCTAGATATCATCATATAGAGACTCTTTCACCTAGATATCATCATATAGAGACTCTTTCACCTAGATATCATCATATAGAGACTCTTTCACCTAGATATCATCATATAGAGCCTCTTTCACCTAGATATCATCACATAGAGCCTCTTTCACCTAGATATCATCACATAGAGCCTCTTTCACCTAGATATCATCATATAGAGACTCTTTCCCCTAGATATCATCATATAGAGACTCTTTCACCTAGATATCATCATATAGAGACTCTTTCACCTAGATATCATCACATAGAGCCTCTTTCACCTAGATATCATCATATAGAGACTCTTTCACCTAGATATCATCATATAGAGCCTCTTTCCCCTAGATATCATCATATAGAGACTCTTTCCCCTAGATATCATCACATAGAGCCTCTTTCCCCTAGATATCATCATATAGAGCCTCTTTCACCTAGATATCATCATATAGAGCCTCTTTCACCTAGATATCATCACATAGAGCCTCTTTCACCTAGATATCATCATATAGAGCCTCTTTCACCTAGATATCATCATATAGAGCCTCTTTCACCTAGATATCATCACATAGAGCCTCTTTCACCTAGATATAATCATATAGAGACTCTTTCACCTAGATATCATAATATAGAGACTCTTTCTCCTAGATATCATCATATAGAGACTCTTTCACCTAGATATCATCATATAGAGCCTCTTTCACCTAGATATCATCATATAGAGCCTCTTTCACCTAGATATCATCATATAGAGCCTCTTTCACCTAGATATCATCATATAGAGCCTCTTTCACCTAGATATCATCATATAGAGCCTCTTTCACCTAGATATCATCATATAGAGCCTCTTTCACCTAGATATCATCACATAGAGACTCTTTCACCTAGATATCATCATATAGAGCCTCTTTCACCTAGATATCATCATATAGAGCCTCTTTCACCTAGATATCATCATATAGAGACTGTGTCTGTTCCCCGAATTTGGAAATTGAAAAAACGTTCAAACCCATCTAAGGTTAAATTTTTTATTGATGCTCAACAAATAAAAAACAGATATAATACGGATGAGCAAATGATAAAGATCGGGTTGCTGAATATTCGATCTCTTACTTCAAAAGCGCTAATAGTTAATGATATGATTTCAGATTATAACCTAGATTTTTAACCTAGATGCTTGACAGAAACCTGGCTAAAACCAAACGATTACATTGCTTTAAATGAGTCCACCCCACAAGATTACGGTTATGAACATGAACCTCGTCTGACACGCAAAGGAGGGGGTGTTGCTGTAATTTATAGTAATATTTTCAAAACCACTAAGAAATCTAGCTTTAAGGCGAGACACTACAGGTGAATAGGGTACAATTTAAAAATAATAGATATCACCATGAAACTTCCTCAGTTGATTACTTACACAAGTTCATAAAAAAAATGTATTACAAGTTTTTGAAATTTGTATGTTTAATTAGGCAAATTAGGTATTATCTCATTAAATATGCACACTTTTGCATATATTTTCGGTAGATAGATCTGAACATATGATAAAGCCAGGTGTAAAATTCTTTTTTCATTTTGTTTACACACAAGATGAAAAAAGATGTTCAGAGGGATTTCAGGATATATCCTTTCATTACCTAGGAAATCAAAATATACTGTCCATAGCCTTAAAAAATAAATTTTCGCCATATTTTTGGGATTAAAATGTCCCATAAATAAGGCCAGGAATGATTTATTAACAAATCCCTCTGAACATATCTTCAGAATACTGCTAAGTGTATAACTGGAGAGTTTGGTGTACATCGGTGCTACATAGGCTGAGATGTTTCTACTGGAGAATGACAAAAAACCCATTTTGAGAAAAAGGCATTTAAAGATTTGTAATGTAAAAAATCATACTTTTTTAGTAGAAACAACTATTTACTGACACAATATCTTATCAAATAATTAGCAACAACAATACAAACCACCTAAATCACATCAACACTTATAAACAGCATTTATGGCCTTTAACTGAGCAGAAAAACAGTCAAAACACACATCTAAATGTCAGAGCGCGTCACGTGATGCATCTGAACCAATCACGTTGTCAGAAATTGACATCAGCCAATGAGATTTCGCTTTTAGGGTTAAATGCCCATTTTACTTTCATGATTGGTTGCTGATTAAAAGGAAATGACCATATTTGGATCCGACAGCATTGTACAGAAGAGGGAGAGCTTTTCAGACGTGTGCGTGATTAAAGGAAGAACACAGAGATCGCAGAGCAGCGCGTTGATTAAGAACAACAACTTTTATTGAATTTCGGAGAAATCTACAGACGCAAATAGACAAAGAAGTGTAGTCTGAAAGACGACTGAAAGACGACATGATATTGAATCTGAAAGTCTGAAAGACGACATGATATTGAAGACAAATAGCCCAAAATCTCAAAATTGACCAGTGAAAAAAAAAAAAACTGTTTTTGCCTGCCGTGTCTCGCCTTAAATATAATTCTTTTGAAGTGTTGGTGCTTAATGTAAAAATATCTAGTGTAAACGATAAATCACGTCTGAAAACTCTGCTGGCTACTGTATACAGGCCACCAGGCCACCATAAAGACTTTATCAAAGAATTTGCGGACTTTCTATCAGAATTATTATTGGCTGCAGATAAAGTACTAATTGTTGGTGACTTTAATATACACATAGATAATGAAAAAGATGCATTGGGATTGGCATTTAAAGACATTATAAACTCAATTGGAGTTAGACAACACGTGTCAGGACCGACTCATTGCCGTAATCATACTCTAGATGAGTGTAGTGTACAGTGCACTAACACTAGTGTACTAGCTGATGAACACTGTATATAACTGACGAACACTAGGAGAGCAGTGTAGTGTACAGTGCACTAACACTAGTGCACTAACTGATAAACACTGAATATAACTGATGAACACACTAGGAGAGCAGTGTAGTGTACAGTGCACTAACACTGGTGCACTAGCTGATGAACACTGAATATAACTGATGAACACACTAGGAGAGCAGTGTAGTGTACGGTAGACTAACACTAGTGCACTAGCTGATGAACACTGAATATAACTGATGAACACACTAGGAGAGCAGTGTAGTGTACAGTAGACTAACACTAGTGCACTAGCTGATAAACACTGTATATAACTGACGAACACTAGGAGAGCAGTGTAGTGTACAGTGCACTAACACTAGTGTACTAGCTGATAAACACTGAATATAACTGATGAACACACTAGGAGAGCAGTGTAGTGTACAGTGCACTAACACTAGTGCACTAACTGATAAACACTGAATATAACTGATGAACACACTAGGAGAGCAGTGTAGTGTACAGTGCACTAACACTGGTGCACTAGCTGATAAACACTGAATATAACTGATGAACACACTAGGAGAGCAGTGTAGTGTACAGTGCACTAACACTAGTGTACTAGCTGATGAACACTGAATATAACTGATGAACACACTAGGAGAGCAGTGTAGTGTACGGTAGACTAACACTAGTGCACTAGCTGATGAACACTGAATATAACTGATGAACACACTAGGAGAGCAGTGTAGTGTACAGTGCACTAACACTAGTGTACTAGCTGATGAACACTGAATATAACTGATGAACACACTAGGAGAGCAGTGTAGTGTACAGTAGACTAACACAAGTGCACTAGCTGATGAACACTGAATATAACTGATGAACACACTAGGAGAGCAGTGTAGTGTACAGTGCACTAACACTAGTGTACTAGCTGATGAACACTGAATATAACTGATGAACACACTAGGAGAGCAGTGTAGTGTACAGTAGACTAACACTAGTGTACTAGCTGATAAACACTGAATATAACTGATGAACACTAGGAGAGCAGTGTAGTGTACAGTAGACTAACACTAGTGCACTAGCTGATGAACACTGAATATAACTGACGAACACACTAGGAGAGCAGTGTAGTGTACAGTGCACTAACACTAGTGTACTAGCTGATGAACACTGAATATAACTGATGAACACACTAGGAGAGCAGTGTAGTGTACAGTAAACTAACACTAGTGCACTAACTGATAAACACTGAATATAACTGACGAACACACTAGGAGAGCAGTGTAGTGTACAGTGCACTAACACTAGTGTACTAGCTGATGAACACTGAATATAACTGATGAACACACTAGGAGAGCAGTGTAGTGTACAGTAGACTAACACTAGTGCACTAGCTGATGAACACTGAATATAACTGACGAACACTAGGAGAGCAGTGTAGTGTACAGTGCACTAACACTAGTGCACTAGCTGATGAACACTGAATATAACTGATGAACACACTAGGAGAGCAGTGTAGTGTACAGTGCACTAACACTAGTGCACTAGCTGATGAACACTGAATATAACTGATGAACACACTAGGAGAGCAGTGTAGTGTACAGTGCACTAACACTAGTGTACTAGCTGATAAACACTGAATATAACTGATGAACACACTAGGAGAGCAGTGTAGTGTACAGTGCACTAACACTAGTGTACTAGCTGATGAACACTGAATATAACTGATGAACACACTAGGAGAGCAGTGTAGTGTACGGTAGACTAACACTAGTGCACTAGCTGATGAACACTGAATATAACTGATGAACACACTAGGAGAGCAGTGTAGTGTACAGTGCACTAACACTAGTGTACTAGCTGATGAACACTGAATATAACTGATGAACACACTAGGAGAGCAGTGTAGTGTACAGTAGACTAACACAAGTGCACTAGCTGATGAACACTGAATATAACTGATGAACACACTAGGAGAGCAGTGTAGTGTACAGTGCACTAACACTAGTGTACTAGCTGATGAACACTGAATATAACTGATGAACACACTAGGAGAGCAGTGTAGTGTACAGTAGACTAACACTAGTGTACTAGCTGATAAACACTGAATATAACTGATGAACACTAGGAGAGCAGTGTAGTGTACAGTAGACTAACACTAGTGCACTAGCTGATGAACACTGAATATAACTGACGAACACACTAGGAGAGCAGTGTAGTGTACAGTGCACTAACACTAGTGTACTAGCTGATGAACACTGAATATAACTGATGAACACACTAGGAGAGCAGTGTAGTGTACAGTAAACTAACACTAGTGCACTAACTGATAAACACTGAATATAACTGACGAACACACTAGGAGAGCAGTGTAGTGTACAGTGCACTAACACTAGTGTACTAGCTGATGAACACTGAATATAACTGATGAACACACTAGGAGAGCAGTGTAGTGTACAGTAGACTAACACTAGTGCACTAGCTGATGAACACTGAATATAACTGACGAACACTAGGAGAGCAGTGTAGTGTACAGTGCACTAACACTAGTGCACTAGCTGATGAACACTGAATATAACTGATGAACACACTAGGAGAGCAGTGTAGTGTACAGTGCACTAACACTAGTGCACTAGCTGATGAACACTGAATATAACTGATGAACACACTAGGAGAGCAGTGTAGTGTACAGTAGACTAACACCAGTGCACTAGCTGATAAACACTGAATATAACTGATGAACACACTAGGAGAGCAGTGTAGTGTACAGTGCACTAACACTAGTGTACTAGCTGATAAACACTGAATATAACTGATGAACACACTAGGAGAGCAGTGTAGTGTAGAGTAGATTAACTAGTGCACTAGCTGAAGAACACTGAATATAACTGATGAACACACTAGGAGAGCAGTGTAGTGTACAGTAGACTAACACCAGTGCACTAGCTGATAAACACTGAATATAACTGATGAACACACTAGGAGAGCAGTGTAGTGTACAGTGCACTAACACTAGTGTACTAGCTGATAAACACTGAATATAACTGATGAACACACTAGGAGAGCAGTGTAGTGTAGAGTAGATTAACTAGTGCACTAGCTGAAGAACACTGAATATACTGATGAACACACTAGGAGAGCAGTGTAGTGTACAGTAGACTAACACCAGTGTACTAGCTGATAAACACTGAATATAACTGACGAACACTAGGAGAGCAGTGTAGTGTACAGTGCACTAACACTAGTGTACTAGCTGATAAACACTGAATATAACTGACGAACACTAGGAGAGCAGTGTAGTGTACAGTGCACTAACACTAGTGCACTAACTGATAAACACTGAATATAACTGATGAACACACTAGGAGAGCAGTGTAGTGTACAGTAGACTAACACTAGTGCACTAGCTGATAAACACTGAATATAACTGATGAACACACTAGGAGAGCAGTGTAGTGTACGGTGCACTAACACTAGTGTACTAGCTGATAAACACTGAATATAACTGATGAACACACTAGGAGAGCAGCGTAGTGTACAGTGCACTAACACTAGTTTACTAGTTGATAAACACTGAATATAACTGATGAACACACTAGGAGAGCAGTGTAGTGTACAGTGCACTAACACTAGTGTACTAGCTGATGAACACTGAATATAACTGATGAACACACTAGGAGAGCAGCGTAGTGTACGGTGCACTAACACTAGTGTACTAGCTGATAAACACTGAATATAACTGATGAACACACTAGGAGAGCAGTGTAGTGTACAGTGCACTAACACTAGTTTACTAGTTGATAAACACTGATATAACTGATGAACACACTAGGAGAGCAGTGTAGTGTACGGTGCACTAACACTAGTGTACTAGCTGATAAACACTGAATATAACTGATGAACACACTAGGAGAGCAGTGTAGTGTACAGTAAACTAACACTAGTGCACTAGCTGATGAACACTGAATATAACTGATGAACACACTAGGAGAGCAGTGTAGTGTACAGTAAACTAACACTAGTGTACTAGCTGATGAACACTGAATATAACTGATGAACACTAGGAGAGCAGTGTAGTGTACAGTAGACTAACACTAGTGCACTAGCTGATGAACATTGAATATAACTGATGAACACACTAGGAGAGCAGTGTAGTGTACAGTAGACTAACACTAGTGCACTAGCTGATGAACACTGAATATAACTGATGAACACACTAGGAGAGCAGTGTAGTGTACAGTAGACTAACACTAGTGTACTAGCTGATAAACACTGAATATAACTGATGAACACACTAGGAGAGCAGTGTAGTGTAGAGTAGATTAACTAGTGCACTAGCTGAAGAACACTGAATAAACTGATGAACACACTAGGAGAGCAGTGTAGTGTACAGTAGACTAACACTAGTGCACTAGCTGATGAACACTGAATATAACTGACGAACACTAGGAGAGCAGTGTAGTGTACAGTGCACTAACACTAGTGTACTAGCTGAAGAACACTGAATATAACTGATGAACACACTAGGAGAGCAGTGTAGTGTACAGTAGACTAACACTAGTGTACTAGCTGATGAACACTGAATATAACTGATGAACACACTAGGAGAGCAGTGTAGTGTACAGTAGACTAACACTAGTGTACTAGCTGATAAACACTGAATATGACTGATGAACACACTAGGAGAGCAGTGTAGTGTACAGTGCACTAACACTAGTGTACTAGCTGATGAACACTGATATAACTGATGAACACACTAGGAGAGCAGTGTAGTGTACAGTGCACTAGCTGATGAACACTGATATAACTGATGAACACACTAGGAGAGCAGTGTAGTGTACAGTGCAGTAACACTAGTGCACTAGCTGATGAACACTGAATATAACTGATGAACACACTAGGAGAGCAGTGTAGTGTACAGTGCACTAACACTAGTGTACTAGCTGATGAACACTGAATATAACTGATGAACACACTAGGAGAGCAGTGTAGTGTACAGTGCACTAACACTAGTGTACTAGCTGATAAACACTGAATATAACTGATGAACACACTAGGAGAGCAGTGTAGTGTACAGTGCACTAACACTAGTGTACTAGCTGATGAACACTGAATATAACTGATGAACATACTAGGAGAGCAGTGTAGTGTACAGTAGACTAACACTAGTGTACTAGCTGAAGAACACTGAATATAACTGATGAACACTAGGAGAGCAGTGTAGTGTACAGTGCAGTAACACTAGTGTACTAGCTGATAAACACTGAATATACGGATGAACACACTAGGAGAGCAGTGTAGTGTACAGTAGACTAACACTAGTGTACTAGCTGATAAACACTGAATATAACTGATGAACACACTAGGAGAGCAGTGTAGTGTACGGTAGACTAACACTAGTGTACTAGCTGATGAACACTGAATATAACTGATGAACACACTAGGAGAGCAGTGTAGTGTACAGTGCACTAACACTAGTGTACTAGCTGATGAACACTGAATATAACTGATGAACACACTAGGAGAGCAGTGTAGTGTACAGTGCACTAACACTAGTGTACTAGCTGATAAACACTGAATATAACTGATGAACACACTAGGAGAGCAGTGTAGTGTACAGTGCACTAACACTAGTGTACTAGCTGATGAACACTGAATATAACTGATGAACACACTAGGAGAGCAGTGTAGTGTACAGTAGACTAACACTAGTGCACTAGCTGATGAACACTGAATATGACTGATGAACACACTAGGAGAGCAGTGTAGTGTAGTGTACAGTGCACTAACACTAGTGCACTAGCTGATGAACACTGAATATAACTGACAAACACTAGGAGAGCAGTGTAGTGTACAGTAGACTAACTAGTGTACTAGCTGATAAACACTGAATATAACTGATGAACACACTAGGAGAGCAGTGTAGTGTACAGTGCACTAACAATAGTGTACTAGCTGATAAACACTGAATATAACTGATGAACACACTAGGAGAGCAGTGTAGTGTAGAGTAGATTAACTAGTGCACTAGCTGAAGAACACTGAATATAACTGATGAACACACTAGGAGAGCAGTGTAGTGTACAGTGCACTAACACTAGTGTACTAGCTGATAAACACTGAATATAACTGATGAACACACTAGGAGAGCAGTGTAGTGTACAGTGCACTAACACTAGTGCACTAGCTGATGAACACTGAATATAACTGATGAACACACTAGGAGAGCAGTGTAGTGTACAGTAGACTAACACTAGTGCACTAGCTGATGAACACTGAATATAACTGATGAACACACTAGGAGAGCAGTGTAGTGTACAGTGCACTAACACTAGTGTACTAGCTGATGAACACTGAATATAACTGATGAACACACTAGGAGAGCAGTGTAGTGTACAGTGCACTAACACTAGTGTACTAGCTGATGAACACTGAATATAACTGATGAACACACTAGTACCCCTTTTCCACCAACAAGAACCAGGTGCTGGTTCAGAGCTAGAGCTAGAGCCGGTTCGGAGTTGGTTCTACTGACGGTTCTTCTAAGAACCGGTTTGCCTTTCCACAGGCTAGAGAGCCAAAACAGAGCCAGATCTTACGTCAAGTGTATACATCTCATGTTGCCCAGCAACGCTAGCGCGGCAGCGCCAAACAAAAACACACCAGGCTTGTTCGAGATGGTTCGGCTTCTCGCAGACCGATCGCCGCGTGACATTAAAGCACTGCGAAAGCGATCCAAAAGCACAAGGAGTCGTATGTTCTCCACACACTCCCGGAGCTCTGATCGGTCCGCGCCGCTCCGATGCATCTCGAACAAGCCATCAACAATAACGGACGTTGCAATACTATGGATCCTCATGGGATTGCAAAAATACATCGGAATCCAACGCGTTCGTGCAGCTCGCCGTAACTTACATAGACGGATATTATAATCGAGCTGCTATTAGCTCGACTAGCTGCTATTTAAAAATGGCGGTCACAAGTTTCTATTCGTCTTGTTGGTCACGGTAACCCCACCCCCAGCCCCTGACGCAAGCGGTTCTTACTTGGCTCCGTTCTAGACCCTGCAATGATTTGGTGCTACTTAAGAACCAGTTTTACTGGTTCGGAGCTGGTGCTTTGGCGGTGGAAAAACAAAGAACCGATTTGAAACTAGGCTCTGGCTCCGAACCAGCACCAGCTCTGCCTTGGTGGAAAAGGGGTATAGGAGAGCAGTGTAGTGTACAGTGCACTAACACTAGTGTACTAGCTGATGAACACTGAATATAACTGATGAACACACTAGGAGAGCAGTGTAGTGTACAGTGCACTAACACTAGTGTACTAGCTGATAAACACTGAATATAACTGATGAACACACTAGGAGAGCAGTGTAGTGTACAGTGCACTAACACTAGTGTACTAGCTGATGAACACTGAATATAACTGATGAACACACTAGGAGAGCAGTGTAGTGTACAGTAGACTAACACTAGTGCACTAGCTGATGAACACTGAATATGACTGATGAACACACTAGGAGAGCAGTGTAGTGTAGAGTAGATTAACTAGTGCACTAGCTGAAGAACACTGAATATAACTGATGAACACACTAGGAGAGCAGTGTAGTGTACAGTAGACTAACACTAGTGCACTAGCTGATAAACACTGAATATAACTGATGAACACACTAGGAGAGCAGTGTAGTGTACAGTAGACTAACACTAGTGCACTAGCTGATAAACACTGAATATAACTGACGAACACTAGGAGAGCAGTGTAGTGTACAGTAGACTAACACTAGTGTACTAGCTGATAAACACTGAATATAACTGATGAACACACTAGGAGAGCAGTGTAGTGTACAGTAGACTAACACTAGTGCACTAGCTGATAAACACTGAATATAACTGATGAACACACTAGGAGAGCAGTGTAGTGTACAGTGCACTAACACTAGTGCACTAGCTGATGAACACTAGGTGGGATCTCTGGTTATCGATGCGTATTTTTGTGTGTGTGACTATTTGGTCCTTTTAAAGCAGAGTATTTATATATTATTTTTTTATTAACATATGATAAAAAATCATAACCCTTTTGAGGCATAATCTTACTAAAGTCCTCAAGTGAAATAACTTCATAAAAGAGCATTCTACTTTCATCATTAATATTAAACGCAGCACAGTTCAGACATGTTCAGCGGAGAGGAATCATGAAGTTGTGTGTTCTATACGCCAGTGCCGGTGTTGTGTGTTCTATACGCCAGTGCCGGTGTTGTGTGTTCTATACGCCAGTGCCGGTGTTGTGTGTTCTATACGCCAGTGCCGGTGTTGTGTCTTCTATACGCCAGTGCCGGTGTTGTGTCTTCTATACGCCAGTGCCGGTGTTGTGTCTTCTATACGCCAGTGCCGGTGTTGTGTGTTCTATACGCCAGTGCCGGTGTTGTGTCTTCTATAAGCCAGTGCCGGTGTTGTGTGTTCTATAAGCCAGTGCCGGTGTTGTGTGTTCTATAAGCCAGTGCCGGTGTTGTGTGTTCTATACGCCAGTGCCGGTGTTGTGTGTTCTATAAGCCAGTGCCGGTGTTGTGTGTTCTATACGCCAGTGCCGGTGTTGTGTCTTCTATAAGCCAGTGCCGGTGTTGTGTGTTCTATAAGCCAGTGCCGGTGTTGTGTGTTCTATACGCCAGTGCCGGTGTTGTGTCTTCTATAAGCCAGTGCCGGTGTTGTGTCTTCTATAAGCCAGTGCCGGTGTTGTGTGTTCTATAAGCCAGTGCCGGTGTTGTGTGTTCTATACGCCAGTGCCGGTGTTGTGTCTTCTATAAGCCAGTGCCGGTGTTGTGTGTTCTATAAGCCAGTGCCGGTGTTGTGTGTTCTATACGCCAGTGCCGGTGTTGTGTCTTCTATAAGCCAGTGCCGGTGTTGTGTGTTCTATAAGCCAGTGCCGGTGTTGTGTGTTCTATAAGCCAGTGCCGGTGTTGTGTCTTCTATACGCCAGTGCCGGTGTTGTGTGTTCTATAAGCCAGTGCCGGTGTTGTGTGTTCTATACGCCAGTGCCGGTGTTGTGTCTTCTATAAGCCAGTGCCGGTGTTGTGTGTTCTATACGCCAGTGCCGGTGTTGTGTCTTCTATACGCCAGTGCCGGTGTTGTGTGTTCTATACGCCAGTGCCGGTGTTGTGTCTTCTATAAGCCAGTGCCGGTGTTGTGTCTTCTATACGCCAGTGCCGGTGTTGTGTGTTCTATAAGCCAGTGCCGGTGTTGTGTGTTCTATACGCCAGTGCCGGTGTTGTGTCTTCTATAAGCCAGTGCCGGTGTTGTGTGTTCTATAAGCCAGTGCCGGTGTTGTGTGTTCTATACGCCAGTGCCGGTGTTGTGTGTTCTATACGCCAGTGCCGGTGTTGTGTCTTCTATACGCCAGTGCCGGTGTTGTGTGTTCTATACGCCAGTGCCGGTGTTGTGTGTTCTATACGCCAGTGCCGGTGTTGTGTCTTCTATAAGCCAGTGCCGGTGTTGTGTCTTCTATAAGCCAGTGCCGGTGTTGTGTCTTCTATACGCCAGTGCCGGTGTTGTGTCTTCTATAAGCCAGTGCCGGTGTTGTGTGTTCTATAAGCCAGTGCCGGTGTTGTGTGTTCTATACGCCAGTGCCGGTGTTGTGTGTTCTATACGCCAGTGCCGGTGTTGTGTCTTCTATACGCCAGTGCCGGTGTTGTGTGTTCTATACGCCAGTGCCGGTGTTGTGTGTTCTATACGCCAGTGCCGGTGTTGTGTGTTCTATACGCCAGTGCCGGTGTTGTGTCTTCTATAAGCCAGTGCCGGTGTTGTGTGTTCTATACGCCGGTGCCGGTGTTGTGTCTTCTATACGCCGGTGCCGGTGTTGTGTGTTCTATACGCCGGTGCCGGTGTTGTGTGTTCTATACGCCGGTGCCGGTGTTGTGTGTTCTATACGCCGGTGCCGGTGTTGTGTGTTCTATACGCCGGTGCCGGTGTTGTGTCTTCTATAAGCCAGTGCCGGTGTTGTGTGTTCTATACGCCAGTGCCGGTGTTGTGTGTTCTATACGCCAGTGCCGGTGTTGTGTGTTCTATACGCCAGTGCCGGTGTTGTGTGTTCTATACGCCAGTGCCGGTGTTGTGTGTTCTATACGCCAGTGCCGGTGTTGTGTCTTCTATACGCCAGTGCCGGTGTTGTGTCTTCTATACGCCAGTGCCGGTGTTGTGTGTTCTATACGCCAGTGCCGGTGTTGTGTCTTCCATACGCCAGTGCCGGTGTTGTGTCTTCCATACGCCAGTGCCGGTGTTGTGTCTTCTATACGCCAGTGCCGGTGTTGTGTCTTCCATACGCCAGTGCCGGTGTTGTGTGTTCTATACGCCAGTGCCGGTGTTGTGTCTTCTATACGCCAGTGCCGGTGTTGTGTCTTCTATACGCCAGTGCCGGTGTTGTGTCTTCTATACGCCAGTGCCGGTGTTGTGTCTTCTATACGCCAGTGCCGGTGTTGTGTCTTCTATACGCCAGTGCCGGTGTTGTGTCTTCTATACGCCAGTGCCGGTGTTGTGTCTTCTATACGCCAGTGCCGGTGTTGTGTCTTCTATACGCCAGTGCCGGTGTTGTGTCTTCTATACGCCAGTGCCGGTGTTGTGTGTTCTATACGCCAGTGCCGGTGTTGTGTCTTCTATACGCCAGTGCCGGTGTTGTGTGTTCTATACGCCAGTGCCGGTGTTGTGTCTTCTATACGCCAGTGCCGGTGTTGTGTCTTCTATACGCCGGTGCCGGTGTTGTGTGTTCTATACGCTGGTGCCGGTGTTGTGTCTTCTATACGCCAGTGCCGGTGTTGTGTCTTCTATACGCCAGTGCCGGTGTTGTGTGTTCTATACGCCGGTGCCGGTGTTGTGCGTTCTATACGCCGGTGCCGGTGTTGTGCGTTCTATACGCCGGTGCCGGTGTTGTGTCTTCTATACGCCGGTGCCGGTGTTGTGTCTTCTATACGCCGGTGCCGGTGTTGTGTGTTCTATACGCCAGTGCCGGTGTTGTGTGTTCTATACGCCGGTGCCGGTGTTGTGTCTTCTATACGCCGGTGCCGGTGTTGTGTGTTCTATACGCCGGTGCCGGTGTTGTGTCTTCTATACGCCGGTGCCGGTGTTGTGTCTTCTATACGCCGGTGCCGGTGTTGTGTCTTCTATACGCCGGTGCCGGTGTTGTGTGTTCTATACGCCGGTGCCGGTGTTGTGTCTTCTATACGCCAGTGCCGGTGTTGTGTCTTCTATACGCCGGTGCCGGTGTTGTGTGTTCTATACGCCGGTGCCGGTGTTGTGTCTTCTATACGCCAGTGCCGGTGTTGTGTCTTCTATACGCCAGTGCCGGTGTTGTGTGTTCTATACGCCAGTGCCGGTGTTGTGTCTTCTATACGCCAGTGCCGGTGTTGTGTCTTCTATACGCCGGTGCCGGTGTTGTGTGTTCTATACGCCAGTGCCGGTGTTGTGTGTTCTATACGCCAGTGCCGGTGTTGTGTGTTCTATACGCCAGTGCCGGTGTTGTGTCTTCTATACGCCAGTGCCGGTGTTGTGTCTTCTATACGCCAGTGCCGGTGTTGTGTGTTCTATACGCCAGTGCCGGTGTTGTGTCTTCCATACGCCAGTGCCGGTGTTGTGTCTTCCATACGCCAGTGCCGGTGTTGTGTCTTCTATACGCCAGTGCCGGTGTTGTGTCTTCCATACGCCAGTGCCGGTGTTATGTGTTCTATACGCCAGTGCCGGTGTTGTGTCTTCTATACGCCAGTGCCGGTGTTGTGTGTTCTATACGCCAGTGCCGGTGTTGTGTCTTCTATACGCCGGTGCCGGTGTTGTGTCTTCTATACGCCGGTGCTGTGTGTTCTATACGCCGGTGCCGGTGTTGTGTCTTCTATACGCCAGTGCCGGTGTTGTGTCTTCTATACGCCAGTGCCGGTGTTGTGTGTTCTATACGCCGGTGCCGGTGTTGTGCGTTCTATACGCCGGTGCCGGTGTTGTGCGTTCTATACGCCGGTGCCGGTGTTGTGTCTTCTATACGCCGGTGCCGGTGTTGTGTGTTCTATACGCCAGTGCCGGTGTTGTGTGTTCTATACGCCAGTGCCGGTGTTGTGTCTTCTATACGCCGGTGCCGGTGTTGTGTGTTCTATACGCCGGTGCCGGTGTTGTGTCTTCTATACGCCGGTGCCGGTGTTGTGTCTTCTATACGCCGGTGCCGGTGTTGTGTCTTCTATACGCCGGTGCCGGTGTTGTGTCTTCTATACGCCGGTGCCGGTGTTGTGTGTTCTATACGCCGGTGCCGGTGTTGTGTCTTCTATACGCCAGTGCCGGTGTTGTGTCTTCTATACGCCAGTGCCGGTGTTGTGTGTTCTATACGCCAGTGCCGGTGTTGTGTGTTCTATACGCCAGTGCCGGTGTTGTGTCTTCTATACGCCGGTGCCGGTGTTGTGTGTTCTATACGCCAGTGCCGGTGTTGTGTCTTCTATACGCCAGTGCCGGTGTTATGTGTTCTATACGCCGGTGCCGGTGTTGTGTTCAGTGATGGGGTTTTCTAAGGCACATTTATATAAGCTACTTAAGTGTCCTAATTAAAAAGCCCTAATCCTGGCTTAATCTAAACCCGTCTGTGAAACCAGGCCCAAAGGAAACTCCTGAAGATGTGGACTTTCCTGGAGACGACACCTCAGGGTTCATCAGAGACAGAACGTGTCGTGTGTGTGTGCAGACGAAGGGTCGTGTGGGTTAGGAACGACACATTGTTCACTTTGGGGTGGACTAGCACTAACAGCACTGCATTATTAACCTTATTAATATAAACCAATTAAAGTGTATATCATATACTACATAACTCAAAAACAGGAGCATACTGTGGCTACTTTAACAACTAAACTAGAAGCAGAGGTAAGTTATTCTGAACGGAAATCTCCATCTCGTGCCGTAGTGAGCGTTCAGCCTTCATCGCCTGACAGTGTTGAGCACCGCTGGGGGAATGCATGTGATCCTGCTATTCACTATACCAGTTATTTTGCTTTGTTTTTTTAAACAAACAAAAAATCTATCAAATAATGAGGCAGAATAGCGATGCTGGGACAAGTGTCAGCTCTTCTTCCACACGGCAGACACAGCATCAGTAACACCGCGACCAGAGCTGTTCTTCTTCACCAGGACGCGTTATGAACGCAGAGGAACACTGGCGTGGCGTTCTGCTGCTTCAAAGCGAGTTTATAATCAATGTCATGTTTGTCGCATTGAGTGCGCATGCGCATGCGCAGCAGATCACACCCATCAGGGCTGACATGAGAAAACTCGTCTTTAACATTCATTTTATACTCATGTAAAACAGTGATCGAGCAGTTTCGAAGGTGCTGTAAAGATCGATGACAATATTTGAAGAATCAACCGAGACCGACCTTGTATACTTGTCCATAGGTGCCATTGCCGACCACTTCCACCAGCTCAAAAATGCCAGCAGGGTCCTGAAATCACACAAATGGCCACCACATCGGTTAATAAGAGAAACTTTATGATGATTACACGCATGAGTGTGTGTGGCAGAGCCGATGAGCTCGAGTGTGTGTCGCTCCGCTGCCGTTATTATCGCTTTACACGAGAACAGCGCGCGCCGAACAAAGGGCAACACTGTAACAATGAGCATTAGAGTTACACACAGCTCGAGCTTTAGAGTTAACACAGCTCGATCTCACGGAAACACACTGATGCATGAGGCCTGTCGGAGACCGAGTGTGTGTGTGTGAGAAGAGCACTCACGCGCAGAGAGGCGAGGTCTATGTCCACCAGGCTCTTAGCGGGCGAGTCGTTCGCCATCTTTCACCAAACCGTTCAGATATACGCGCTGCTGTGTGTATTCCGTTCTTCAGTCGTGTGCTGTCCGCTCGACGCTGTCGATCATCGCTATATTTCTGCGATAATCCTAGGAGAGCAGCGCAGGCCCTCCGCGGTCCTCTATTGTTCGCGCTGAGGATGAGGATGAGGATGATGAAGAGTCTAGGTCAGTCCATGACGGAGTGGGCAGAGACAAGAGGGGGTGGAGACAGCGAGGCAAGGGGCTCTTCCAGCACACAGACGAGGAGAACACTACTCTATCTATCTATATCTATCTCTATATCTATATACTAGTGTAGGCTGTATAGCACTGATTCTTTAGATAAGGGACAATAATACTTTATTATACACTGATATAATTACAGACAAGGCTCTCAGCTAATGAACCATATATGGGAATAGGTTTTTATGAAAATGTTTTTTTCTAAAATAAAAAATTAATTTATTCACTTCATAACTTATTTTTTTGCCAACTCCATCAGATGAATAAAAAGCATTCTATTTGAATTCGATTCATCCAACAACAGTGTAAAGTCTTCAATTATGTAATAATGGTGTTCAGTAAAGGAACTAAGTGAAAAAATACATTCTTTATTTTTTTCCCTGGGTTAGGGTTATTATGAACAACCCAGTTCCTAAATTCCTTAATTCTCTACCCTCCTTTTTAATGTTAAACATATATAACCAATGTTCTTATGTAAATCAGACATAATATCATAATATGACAAAAACTGACAGAGTTGACAAAGGTCCAACTGAGGTTTCAACAACTGATTGACAAGACAACAAATGAACACAACTAACTAATTTTTAAACAAATATTTATTTTAATCGGTGGTGTGCCATCTGAGCCAGCAGGGCCTTCTCTGCTGGCCTGTCAAAATCACGAATATATATTTTTTCATAATTAAATTAAATAGAGTCTGAACATGTCTAAATTCAAGTCTATCAGTACGTTACGATTATATTTCCAGAAAGAATATGGTTATTTTTTGTCTGAGCTGGATTTTTCATATGTCATCTAAACGCAGCTCGGGGACCAGCACTAGTAATATAGCTAACCGTCCGTGGAAGCTGCCATTTTTATTTGATTATAACTTTGACTGACGTGTGTTATCAGCCAATCAAATTGTAATGCGTAGTGAAAGAACGCCCCAGAGGCCCAGCGATGTGTCGACGGCTAGCCCGCGCTGATGTCATCAACATGGGCGGGGGGAGGTTGCTACATAATGTTAAATCAGATACAATACATACAATACAACTTTCGGGAAAAATAACATTACGATGTCCATAAATCAATTTCAATTGTACATTGGAAATCCATTGATACTTTAATTTATTTTGTGTACTGTAATGGTCTAGTGGTAGAACTTTTGCAAAGCGTGTCAGAGGTTCTGGGTTCTAATCCGCACTCGTATCGTTTTTTTTTTTCTTCATCAAAACCGAATATGTTCATCAGTGGTTGTATATCAGGCAGGGCGTTTGTGTGCATTTTGTTTTGTAAGATTTCAACGAATAGAAAGTCTCCACATCGGCAATAGATTGAATCGCGTATCTCAGTGAAGACTGTGAGCGAGCCACAAGAGAACACTGTGTCCTTCTGATAGCGGCGCCAAAGAGCACTCAGCTTGATTTAAAAAAACAACACATTTCAGCTCTAGAACGCGTCTTATTCAACAAACGAAATGAATTTAACCGGAGATGTTTTATTTATTTTTAAATAAATCTCCCGAGGTGGAGACGACCGATGCAGCCCTTCTAAAGGTGGAGACGACCGATGCAGCTCTTCTAAAGGTGGAGACGACCGATGCAGCGCCTCCCGAGGTGGAGACGACCGATGCAGCTCCTCCTGAGGTGGAGACGACCGATGCAGCTCCTCCTGAGGTGGAGACGACCGATGAAGCACTTCCGAGGTGGAGACGACCGATGCAGCCCTTCTCAAGGCGGAGACGACCGATGCAGATCCTTCCGAGGTTGAGACGACCGATGCAGCGCCTCCCGAGGTGGAGACGACTGATGCAGCGCCTCCCGAGGTGGAGACGACCGATGCAGCTCTTCTCAAGGGGGAGACGACTGATGCAGCTCTTCTTAAGGTGGAGACGACCGATGCAGCTCTTCTCAAGGTGGAGACGACCGATGCAGCGCCTCCCGAGGTGGAGACGACCGATGCAGCGCCTCCCGAGGTGGAGACGACCGATGCAGCCCTTCCGAGGTGGAGACGAGCGATGCAGCCCTTCCGAGGTGGAGACGACCGATGCAGCTCTTCCGAGGTGGAGACGACCGATGCAGCTCTTCTCAAGGCGGAGACGACCGATGCAGCTCTTCTCAAGGTTGAGACGACCGATGCAGCTCTTCTCAAGGTGGAGACGACCGATGCAGCTCTTCTCAAGGTGGAGACGACCGATGCAGCGCCTCCCGAGGTGGAGACGACCAATGCAGCGCCTCCCGAGGTGGAGACGACCGATGCAGCCCTTCCGAGGTGGAGACGACCGATGCAGCTCTTCTCAAGGCGGAGACGACCGATGCAGATCCTTCCGAGGTGGAGATGACCGATGCAGCACCTCCCGAGGTGGAGACGACCGATGCAGCGCCTCCCGAGGTGGAGACGACCGATGCAGCCCTTCTGAAGGCGGAGACGACCGATGCAGATCCTTCCGAGGTGGAGACGACCGATGCAGCCCTTCCGAGGTGGAGACGACCGATGCAGCTCCGCCCGAGGTGGAGACGACCGATGCAGCCCTTCCGAGGTGGAGACGACCGATGCAGCCCTTCCGAGGTGGAGACGACCGATGCAGCGCCTCCCGAGGTGGAGGCGACCGATGCAGCCCTTCCGAGGTGGAGACGACCGATGCAGCCCTTCCGAGGTGGAGACGACCGATGCAGCGCCTCCCGAGGTGGAGGCGACCGATGCAGCGCCTCCCGAGGTGGAGACGACCGATGCAGCCCTTCCGAGGTGGAGACGACCGATGCAGCCCTTCCGAGGTGGAGACGACCGATGCAGCGCCTCCCGAGGTGGAGGCGACCGATGCAGCGCCTCCCGAGGTGGAGACGACTGATGCAGCCCTTCTCAAGGCGGAGACGACCGATGCAGCTCCTCCCGTGGTGGTGACGACCGATGCAGCCCTTCTCAAGGCGGAGAAGACCGATGCAGCTCCTCCCGAGGTGGAGACGACCGATGCAGCTCCTCCCGAGGCGGAGACGACCGATGCAGCCCTTCTCAAGGCGTTGACGACCGATGCAGCTCCTCCCGAGTTGGAGACGACCGATGCAGCGCCTCCCGAGGTGGAGATGACCGATGCAGCTCTTCTCAAGGTGGAGACGACCGATGCAGCTCCTTCCCGAGGCGGAGACGACCGATGCAGCTCCTCCCGAGGTGGAGACGACCGAGTCAGCCCTTCTCAAGCCGGAGACGACCGATGCAGCTCCTCCCGAGGTGGAGATGACCGATGCAGCTCCTCCCGAGACGGAGACGACCGATGCAGCCCTTCTCAAGGCGGAGACGACCGATGCAACTCCTCCCGAGGTGGAGACGACCGATCCAGCTCTTCTCAAGGCGGAGACGACCGATGCAACTCCTCCCGAGGTGGAGACGACCGATCCAGCTCTTCTCAAGGCGGAGACGACCGATGCAGCTCTTCTCAAGGTGGAGACGACCGATGCAGCTCTTCTCAAGGTGGAGACGACCGATGCAGCGCCTCCCGAGGTGGAGACGACCGATGCAGCCCTTCCGAGGTGGAGACGAGCGATGCAGCTCCTCCCGAGGTGGAGACAACCGATGCAGCGCCTCCCGAGGTGGAGACGACCGATCCAGCTCTTCTCAAGGCGGAGACGACCGATGCAGCTCTTCTCAAGGTGGAGACGACCGATGCAGCTCTTCTCAAGGTGGAGACGACCGATGCAGCGCCTCCCGAGGTGGAGACGACCGATGCAGCCCTTCCGAGGTGGAGACGAGCGATGCAGCTCCTCCCGAGGTGGAGACAACCGATGCAGCGCCTCCCGAGTGGAGACGACCGATGCAGCTCTTCTGAAGGTGGAGACGACCGATGCAGCTCTTCTGAAGGCGGAGACGACCGATGCAGCTCTTCTTAAGGCAGAGACAACCGATGCGGCCCTCCCGAGGCGGAGACGACCGATTTGGCTCTTCTCGAGACGGAGACGACCGATGCAGCTCTTCTCAAGGTGGAGACCACCGATGCAGCTCCTCCCGAGACGGAGACCACCGATGCAGCTCTTATCAAGGCGGAGACGACCGATGCTGCTCTTCTCGAGGCGGAGACGACCGATGCTGCTCTTCTCGAGGCGGAGACGACCGATGCTGCTCTTCTCGAGGCGGAGACGACCGATGCAGCGCCTCCCAAGGCCATCTCGGAACTCTGGTTGGGGGCTGGAGCCATCTCGGGACTCTGGTCGGGGTTAGGGTTAAAAAACAGTACTGTACAATGAAAATGGTCAAAAATATTAATATATTAATAATACCTTGATCATTTATGTTTATTCACAGTGCATTAACTAATACAATTTTAAAATGTTAAAATGTATTAGTAAATGTTGAAATGAACAATGAACAATACGTGCAATAATCTTAGTTAATGTTACAAAAGGACTCTTTTTTGTAAAGTGTTACTAATTCATATAAATCCAACCAGTCATGCTTAAATATGGCCATCTTTAAATATCTACACAAAGGCCATAGCATTCAAATTAGACACATATATTGTATACTCTCACACATGTTATTTGCTTCTATTTTAGAACACTTGACGATCATCTAATTATGTGTTACAGTTACGATAAAAAAAAAACTAAAATCGAATGCGTTTCTGATTTGTAATGTTTGTTGTCTGTCGGCTGCATCGCTTTCTCATATCACTAGCTTTAAATATGCAACTTCGCTGGATAACGAATCCATGAAAGCAAAAAAAATTATTTAAACTAATGCAAACAGATGGTAACTGTTTTGAAGCAGGAGTCTGAGACGGATCCATGTGCAACGTTTTATTAATGGAAAGGTGAAGGTAAAGGGTTAAGGGGATATGAGGGCTGGGTAGCTGGTTCAGTCCGTTCTCGGTGGTCAGGCAGGCTTAGTTCAGGGCTGGCACGAATCGAAGTCGGGTCACAGGCAGGGGTTCACTTGGCAGGCTGCACAGAATCAGAGTCGTTAGGGCAAGCAGGGGTTTCAGAAATCAAAGATAGGTTATATAAATTATCCAGAGAATGCTCAGTCATGCAACACAGTAGTGGAACAATACTTCGCAAGGAACACTGAGCCAACGAGCCAGATATACGCTAGAGCTCAGCGTTCATTGCGAACAGGTGCATCGATCATCAGCGCACAAATGATGCATACTAGGCCAAGTATGCATACTCAGTATTCAGGGGACGGCGCTCGAGACTGAATAACGGGCATGTCACTGGGCGCCGTAACAGAGCCCTCTCCCTGGGAGCGACTCCTGGCGCGAAAACCCTGACGGCGGCGAGGTCTGCCGCGGGGACGAGGAGCGGGTTTGTCTGGGTGATCATGATGAAATACTTGAACGAGCAAAGGATCCAGAATATCTTTTGAGTCCACCCAGGAGCGTTCTTCAGGACCAAAGTCCTCCCATTCTACAAGATACTGTAAACGCCCGCCACGACGTCTAGAATCCAGCAGATGGCGCACACGGTACACCTCTTCGCCCTCTATCAGGATGGGCTGAGAACGGGAATCCTCAGACTCTACATTACTGACCGTGGAAGATGCAGTGGCTGGTTTCAATAGAGAAACATGAAATGTGGGAGCAATGCGGAGCTGACGGGGCAGGGCAAGGCGGAAAGACACTGGGGTAATTTGCCGTATAATCCTGTAGGGACCCATGAATTTAGGGCTGAGTTTCTTGCTGGGCAGATTGAGTCGGAGATCCCGGGTGGATAACCACACCCACTGACCGGGCTGATAGACTGGACCAGCACGGCGGTGACGATCAGCTTGTCTCTTAGTGCGATTGACGGCACGTAAAAGATGGGTGTGAGCTAGATTCCACGTCTCCTCACTGCGCCTCATCCAGTCATCCACAGCTGGTACATTAGAGGGCTCGCCGGACCAGGGGAACAGAGGTGGCTGATAACCAAGTACGCACTTGAAAGGCGTTAGACCCGTGGAGTGCTTACAAATGGAATTTTGAGCGTATTCAGCCCACATGAGATACCGACTCCAATCCTCCTGGTGGAAATGACAGTAGGATCTCAAGAAACGAATAATCTCCTGATTGAGACGTTCAGCCTGCCCGTTAGACTGAGGGTGGTACCCAGATGTGAGGCTGACATTCACTTGAAGCATCCGAAAAAAGGCTGCCCAGACCCGGGAGGTAAACTGTGGTCCGCGATCGGAGACAATGTCATCAGGTAAACCATAGAAACGGAAGACCAGATTACAGAGGTGCTCAGCAGTTTGCAGGGCTGTGGGCAGTTTAGGCAGAGGGATAAGACGACAGGCTTTTGAGAAGCGATCGACAACAGTAAGGATCGTTGTATGTCCGTCAGAAGGAGGGAGATCAGTAATGAAATCAACGGCTATGTGTGACCATGGGCGTGGGGGGTACCGGTAGAGGCTGTAGAAGACCTGCAGGAAGGAGCCGTGAAGATTTTTGGGTATTGCAGTTCTGGCATTGCTGAACGAAGTTAGTCGTGTCTTGAGGCAGTGTGGGCCACCAGTAACGGTTCCGGAGAATGTGAATCGTAGCAGTGATGCCAGGATGACCAGAGCTAGGCAGTGCATGGACGTGTTTAAGCACCTTCTCCCGGAGCGCTTCGGGCACGAACATTTTTCCTGGAGGACAGTCAGGCGGAGGTTCGGAGTTAGTGTTGGCTTGTTCTAATTCAGTCTCAATATCCCACTGGATGGGACCGAGGACCAGGTCAGGACGGAGAATGTTTTCGGGAGTCTGACTGGTGAGTCGTACTGACGAGACAGGGAGTCAGCTTTCGTGTTTTTTGATCCAGGGCGATACGTCACAGTAAACTGGAAACGAGAAAAGAACAAAGACCACCGGGCTTGGCGCGGGTTCAATCTCTTGGCAGTTCGCAGATATTCAAGATTTTTGTGGTCGGTAAACACAGTAAATGGATGAGAGGACCCCTCGAGCCAGTGCCGCCACTCTTCAAATGCGGATTTCATGGCCAGTAACTCACGGTCTCCGACGTCGTAATTCCGTTCTGCAGAGTTCAGTTTTCTTGAGTAGAATGCGCACGGATGCAATTTAGCGGGATTTCCTTGGCGCTGAGAGAGAACGGCGCCCAAGCCTGTACTGGAAGCATCAACTTCTACGATGAAGGGCAACTCTGGATTGGGGGTGACGTAAGATCGGGGCAGTAGTGAAGCGGAATTTGAGCTGATTGAAAGCTTGAGATGCTCTCTCAGTCCAGGGGAGGCGAGTGGTACCTTTGCGCACCAGCGCAGTCAGGGGAGCCGCGACAGAACTGAAGCCTCGGATGAACCGCCGATAAAAGTTTGCGAAGCCCAGGAAGCGTTGTAGCTCCTTGAGAGTGGTAGGCTGGGGCCAATCTATCACCGCTCTGACCTTTCCATCATCCATTGCCACGCCCTCAGGACTGATGACGTAACCCAGGAATGAAGTGGATGTCTGGTGGAACTCGCACTTTTCAAACTTGGCATAAAGTTGATTTTCTATGAGTTTTTGAAGCACGGCCCGTACGTGCTGAACATGGTCCGACAAAGTGTCTGAGTACACAAGTATGTCCGTCGATGTAAACAATTACATAGCGCTGAAGCATGTCTCGGAATACGTCATTCATGAATGACTGGAAAACAGCTGGACAGTTGGACAGTCCGAACGGCATTACCAAATATTCGTAGTGGCCGGAGCTTGTGGAAAACGCTGTCTTCCATTCATCTCCCTCACGGATACGAACCAAGTTATAAGCTGAGCGCAGATCCAGTTTCGTGAAATACTTTGCTGTGCGGAGGAGCTTGAGTGCCGCGGGAACTAACGGCAGAGGATAGCGGAATTTCACAGTGCAGTCGTTAAGACCTCTGTAATCTATACATGGGCGTAGACCTCCATCCTTTTTCTTAACGAAGAAAAATCCAGCTGATACAGGAGAGGTGGAAGATCGAATGAAACCCTTGGCCAACTCTTCTCGGATATAATTCTCCATGGCTTCCGTCTCGGGCTGCGAAAGGGGGAAAATGCGGTCCCCTGGGAGGCGTGGAGCCGGGCATGAGTTCAATGGCACAGTCGTACTCTCGATGTGGAGGTAACTGGGTGGCTTTAACTTGCTGAACGCTTCCTGCAGATCGCTGTACTCCGTAGGGAGACTAGAAAGAGTGGCGCGTTCACTGAGTGCTGAGATGCTTCGGACGGGACAATGGTTTCACTTGGCTTAAACACTTGAAAAAGCAATTTTCACCCCAGCGAACGATCTGTCCCGTGGACCATTGCAGGTGAGGATTATGTTTCCTTAGCCAGGGAAGACCCAGTATGACAGGAGTATTTGGGGCTTGAAGAACGTAAAACTGAATATTTTCACAGTGCAGAAGTCCGGTGCGCATTCGCAGTTCCTGCGTCATATGAGTGATGCGCCCCGTGCCAAGGGGCCGTCCGTCAACAGCTTCGACTGTGAGAGGAGAAGTGGAGGGAATTAGAGATATCTTGTGCTTATGAGCAAACTCTTGAGACATAAAATTCCCCGCCGCCCCAGAATCGATCAGTGCTGAAGTAAAAAATATTTGATCAACCTTTGTAAATTCAAGAGGCACAGAAACACAGGAGAGAGGATTTAGACTGTCAAGAGTTAGACTCACCGTTGTCTTTTCTTTGCGTGTGGATAGCTGGGGGACAGTGCAAACGGAAGTGTCCATCTCCTCCACAGTACATGCACAGCTTTGACATCCTCCGGCGTTCACGCTCCTCCTCCGTCAACCGTGTGGCGTTAACTTGCATAGGCTCTCCAGCCTCCGATGCCAAGGAACCCGGAGAGTGCAGATTGGAGATATGGTGTGCATAAGTCGAGGAGCGGATGCCGGAACGGCGTGATCGTATGAGGTTGTCAATCTGAATGGACAAGTGAATGAACTGATCCAGGTTCCTCCCCTCATCGCGACAGGCCAGCTCAGCTTGAAGGTCGTGGTTGAGTCCCCGTCGATACACCACCTTTAAGGCGCTATCAGTCCAGTCAGTCTGCGCAGCGTAAGTGCGGAACTTAAGCGCGTAATCAGCAGCGGTACACTTCCCCTGGGTGAGCTCCAGTAGGCGGTCTTCCGATCCCTTCCCCTCTACAGAATGCTCGAAAACGGCCGTGAAGCGCTCGAGAAAGTCGGCATAAGAGGTGAAATGCGGTTCCATCCGGCCTCCAGACCGCGGTCATCCACTCCAAAGCCCGTCCCGTGAGAAGAGAACAGATAAACGTAATCTTGTCCATGTCCGTAGCGTACTGAGCGGGCTGCCGGGCGAGATACATGGAACACTGAAGCATGAAACCCTTGCATTTACCTGGATCCCCTTCATATTTTTCAGGAAGAGAAATACGAGTGCTGGAGAATGCAGAGTCGGCGGCTGGCGATAGAACTGGCGCGACTTGCACAGGGATTTCCTCCGTGGGCTTCTGTAAACTCTGCACTGCCTTCACAAGTTCCTCTGTCAACGAGGTTAGATGGGTCAACTGACGATGGTGAGTAGCGAGTTGAGATGCTTGGGCTTTAAATGCAGTAGATAGAACGGACATTGCTGCTGGATCCTGTGGTGGCGAAGTATTCTGTTTTGAAGCAGGAGTCTGAGACGGATCCCATGTGCAACGTTTTATTAATGGAAAGGTGAAGGTAAAGGGTTAAGGGGATATGAGGGCTGGGGTAGCTGGTTCAGTCCGTTCTCGGTGGTCAGGCAGGCTTAGTTCAGGGCTGGCACGAATCGAAGTCGGGGTCACAGGCAGGGGTTCACTTGGCAGGCTGCACAGAATCAGAGTCGTTAGGGCAAGCAGGGGTTTCAGAAATCAAAGATAGGTTATATAAATTATCCAGAGAATGCTCAGTCATGCAACACAGTAGTGGAACAATACTTCGCAAGGAACACTGAGCCAACGAGCCAGATATACGCTAGAGCTCAGCGTTCATTGCGAACAGGTGCATCGATCATCAGCGCACAAATGATGCATACTAGGCCAAGTATGCATACTCAGTATTCAGGGGGACGGCGCTCGAGACTGAATAACGGGCATGTCACTGGGCGCCGTAACAGTAACAATCATGACATTAAACATTTGGGTCAAACTTGCGTGTGTTTTTGTCACATTGTTTTAAGGTACTAATGTTAGCGTCCTCTCAGTTTCGACGGAAACATACTGCTGTTCTCCACTAATGCAGCATCATGTTCAATAGTAACAAAGTTTATTAAAGTCAGATACCAATTCTAACCTTACACAATGAAATAGCTTTTTTAACTCTTGATTTTGAAATATAAACAACTAGCCAATCATTAGAAAAAGGAGATAAAAAACAACAGTAATATAAGCAGTGTCCTACTTTAGTGCTGGCAGAGGTACAATACCTGAAGAAGAGGAGAGAATCCTGCTCCACAGAGAAAGGTGTAATGCTCAGACTAACCTGAAGGTGGCACTCAAAGGAAACTGGAATAGCGGTATGAGCATTACATCTTTCTCTATGGAGCTACTTTTTCTGTGGATATTCTGCCACTATATTAACCACCAAGGACACCGTGTGTGTTAATTTATCTTTTAAAGTGATGAAGCAAGCACTCACACGTGGATGAAGATGAAACATATATATTTTTTGGCTTAGACCTGTTGATTCCTTTCAGTTCTCCAACGGCAGAGAAGATCTAGAGCCTTGCATTGCTGAGAGAATTAGAGAACAGAAATGAATGGATCTAACTTTCACAAAGCTGCTTGTATGTAAAATGTAAGTTCTTTGAGAAAATGTCCAGTGTTTAGTACAAGGTGCATTTTCATTTAAAGGCACAGTATGTAAGTTTTGTGACTAGAGGTTTCATATTCAAAACAATAACAAAGGCGTAGCTTGATGGCGCTGTGAAGGAGCATGAGAAAAATATATTGTACCCTCAACATTGGATCTGGAGGCCAAGACTTTACGTAGCGTGCCACGACATAAACATGATGTTACCTCTAAAAAATTATCTCATGGCCACAACTTAATTATCACGTTCCCTCGAGTTAATATGTCGTGGCCACAACAAAACTAGGTGAACCAAACATGTCCCCTCCCATCACCTTAGTTTTTAGACTTTATAACTTTTTTAAAAATCCAGTTCCAACGTTACTGCCTCTCGTCAACGGCTCGTCACAGTTGCTAGGCAACAGAACAGTCCTCCGTTGCCCGGACCGTCCCATTGAACAACACTGGGTTCGACGATCGCGACCTTGGAAGGATGCAGCCCTCTGAACTGGGGACACAGCTCAAGTGTTCACTGCTGTTTGGAAATGATCTCCAGTGAAGCATCATGGGACTCTTTCTGGTGATTGGATGTTGAGATGTGGGCGCGGCTCTCGAGTGTATGCAGATGAGCGTGAGCTTGCAAATGTAACGACTGAGACAAATCAGACACAATTATTTGTTATAGTTAACAAATAATATTTAAAACTCACTCTGGGATCTGTGGTCCCATCCCCCCAACAAGGGCAAGAAGGGTCTTTGGTTACCATGACTACGATCAGATAATTGGTTTTATTGCTGTTAAAAATGTGGTCACGTGGTCAAGACAGAGAAGACAGAAACAGACTTTGCTGCTTTAATCATAGACAAACTGATCTATAAATGAATATGCATCCCAGAGACTGTGTGAATGATTTACTGTCTTGTGTACTTTTATGTATTTTGATACTACAGTATGTATTTTATTATACAACCAATGGTCAATATAACCCCATCTGTATCATGTCTCCTATCTAATTAATCCTTTACATTACCTTCTCTAGAGCAGTGTGTGTTTGTTATATCTAGCTGAGCATTAATGGACACAAACGGGAAGGCAGATGTCTAACCCCACTTGAGATAGCGTCATAAATCCTCCCCCACAGAGGAATCTTAGAAATTCCCCTTCTTATTGGTTGATCCAACCCTGAAAGATGGGACCCTTGTCAGGCATTAAATGGCCCCTCCACAAGCCCTTCCCTCTCTTGGCCTCCTCTCATACGCTCGGGGTTAGGGTTAGGGTTAGGCCGCACCGGGCCCCAGACTCCAGGGTTAGGGTTAGGGTTAGGCCGCACCGGGCCCCAGACTCCAGGGTTAGGGTTAGGGTTAGGCCGCACCGGGCCCCCAGACTCCAGGGTTAGGGTTAGGGTTAGGCCGCACCAGGCCCCAGACTCCAGGGTTAGGGTTTAGGGTTAGGCCGCACCGGGCCTCAGACTCCAGGGTTAGGGTTAGGCCGCACCAGGCCTCAGACTCCAGGGTTAGGGTTAGGCCGCACCAGGCCCCAGACTCCAGGGTTAGGGTTAGGGTTAGGCCGGCACCGGGCCTCAGACTCCAGGGTTAGGGTTAGGCCGCACCAGGCCTCAGACTCCAGGGTTAGGGTTAGGGTTAGGCCCGCACCGGGCCCCAGACTCCAGGGCAGCAGGCCTTGACTCACAACCAGCCATATGCTCATTCAGGAGAGAGAGGACTCTCAACCACAACAGAATCCAGGACAACCTCAGGAGTTTGGCACAACGTCTTCATTCAATGCAGAAGAAGTCCATCGCAACTCCCAACATTTGCTCTACGTATCGGCCACAATCTGCACTCCAGCCATAAGAACATGCTGGTTCATCATATCTTCTTCATCCAACGGAGAAGACAACGATTGCAACTTCAACATTTTGACACTCACAGAACCATCAACAACTTCAATTTTCAACTACTTCAAGAATTGTGTCCACTGCAAAGACCATGCAAGTGTACAGTTAATGAGGTGCCCTGGAAATGATGAGCTGATGGTTCTTTTCATAGTTAAATTAATCTTTTCCATAGTTCCATTTCCTGCTTCCGGTTCCATTGTCACATCATTTTACCTACGCATGTGTGTATGAGTGTTTAGATCAATTATGTTTGTTATTTAGTTAATAAAACTTATGCACAATACGTATTTGGTTCTGATTCTCTGCTTGCAGCAAAGTTTACTTTATGATTTAGATTTTGACTACAGGCTCTTAGTAGTACTGTACAGTAAGAACAACATTCCCCTTCCCCGGAAATCAATATTTCTTAGAATTAATAAACAATTAACACAGAGTGTTCATGGGACAAACAGATGGGTTGATTGTAATATTAAGTTGACTAGATTAAGTTAATTATATTAACTGATCCAAATATTCATAATAAATTATAACCAGTTATTATTGATTATTAATATGTCATAGAGCTAGTTCGTTACACAGGGGCGGAGTTTAAGAGCACTAAATGATTGGAGAAGGCCTGCTTACGTCAACAGAAGAGGTCGAACCCTAGCCTGCGTTCTAGTCATGTCGGACAGAAGATCGTTAAGCTGAACGCACATGAGCACCACCACGTCTTAAATATGAGTGGGGAGCTCAGGATTTTCTTCAAGCCCTGAGTTTACAAGTTGGGGCAAACAATGAACTTAAACGCACCAGGGACACTGGAAGATCCAGTAACATTTTGATTAAACTTACAAAATAAAACAAAGAGTCAAAACAAATAAAAAAATTAAACACATGTATGAATTGTTCACAATAAGATTTATAATATGCATTTCGAAAATCAGCAGGAAAAGTAAATTTACCCTGTCTGTTTTATAAATAGATTAGCCATGCTTTTATTATCTATTTTTCCGCCTCTACTTCCGGTTGTAAAAGGGGGGGCGGAGTTTGTCGTCATTGACGTGTACTGGCTCTGTTAGAGATGCGCGAGCAGCAGGAGACAGCTGATCATCCGAGGAGTACTAACTAGGTGAGTTCATCATCTCCTGCTTTAACACACACACACACACACACACACACACACACACACACACACACACTCACACACACACACACGCTGTTGAAAGTTTGGGCTTTATTCCGTTAATGATGAGAGATCATCATCCATCGGGTTTCCTCTCTCTCCTCTCTCTCTCTCTCTCTCTCTCTCTCTCTCTCTCTCTCTCTCTCTCTCTCTCTCTCTCTCTCTCTCTCTCAGTGTGAGTGTGAGTGTGAGTGTGTGTGTGTGTGTGTGTGTGTGTGTGAGAGAGACTGATGCTGGGAGTCGTGATGTTGATCTAATGCTGGAATCGCTGCGACAGAAAAGCAGATCAAATAATATCGTACACAAATAATGAATAATGAACTGTTGAAGGTGAAATGAAGTCTTCTGAACGACAGAAACAGTAAGGTATTTACAAAATGTATAGCCTAAGTTGTTATTTTTTTTACATAAAATTTATTTTTATTATACATTTTTATTATAATATTTCTATATATTTCTATATGAATCTGCATTAACGTCTCTCATTCAGTTTCATAATTGAAATGCAGAAGTCACTCCTAAAACTGCAGCATGTGGATGCGGGTCCATAAGTACACAGTACACAGTACACAGAGCGCTCCCTTTATGGTCATATAAACACATGCACTGGGCGGTTTGTTAGTGTGTTTGGCCAGTATGCTGTTCTCATCCATTTGTAGACATGTCAATAAACTCCGCTTTATTTTTTGACGTGCACAAGTTCTCAGAGGCCGAAACGGTAGAGAGCGCATGCTGGTTTTCCCCTTTATTTTACAAAGGCACATTTTCTTGTCATTGTGAGTTTGGATTTCCTAGTGTAATTACCTCAAGAACCCGTAAAGAACCGGTAACGAACGACTTCACCACCACAGGGTTCTGTTGTGTTCGTCTAAGCCTCTTCCAGTCTTCTAACAGTAGTCTGATATTATTATGTGATATTATTTTTCTGCACTTGTGTTATGTTACTGACTGGAGGTCAGGAAGATAATATATATTTTTTTTATTTAATTTTTTTTATTTAAAGACTGTCTAATGAAGTTCACAGACTTAAAAAGTGCAATCCATGTTTAAATGTCATATGTTTATTACAGTGACTTTTGAATGATTTAAATACTGAGTGTGTTAAAGCCACAGATTTGTTTTTTCTTTAGTTTGTGTGATTTGTTACTGACTTTCATATTAATGTTTACACCAGGCTTATTTGTCAGTGCTTTATGTTGTCATGATAATTATTACATGTTTTACAAAGCTGAAACTTCAACAAATCAGTCAAAATACTGCTGGGATTGAAGTAATTAAATAGAAGTATGCCATATATCAATTTATGCATCACCTAGTTTCATCATAACATATAGGCCTGGCCAACAGGAAAGAACAGTTTATGTTTAATATATCGAATATTGTGTTGGTCATACTACACAAGGATTTATTGCTTGTCTTTGTTGAATAATACAGAAGATAAAGAGCTTAAAAATATTTGCAGATTAAATCGCAATATTGAAAGAAAAAAATCACAATTATATTATTCTCCAAAATCATCAGCCCTAACAGTAATATCTAAAAGCACTATACAAAATGTTTCATTCATGCATTAAAATCCAGCCTCAGCCAGTCAAACACACATAATGTGTCATGATACAATATTATGAATTCGGTACGATAACTGACTAAAATGTTTTGATATTAACTAAATATATAATTTATTATTATTTAATACTAAACCGATACGATGGCAAAAACCTAAAACAACAGGAAAAGTCATTGAAAAATATATTACAGAACATGGAACTTAAAATTCAGTTTTTTAAACATTAATAAAAGGATCAAGCCAAATTGTAATTATTTCTGCCCCAAATGTATCAAACTCCCATGGTGAAAAAAGGGTTAATAAACTTGCTGGATGTCTATTGTAGGGCATGAGCATCATGTTATCACATTCATTAGCCTGTCGTTTAGGGCTGAGCGATTAGGCCAAAATCTTATATCAAGATATATCTCAATATAGTTATTTTATTTTGTCTTTGATATTAAATGTAAGAACGAATATAGTGTTGCTGCAAGCCCCGCCTCCCGGTGGCTGCAGGAAAGCACACAAACCACAGCGGCCATGAGATCATTTACATTCAGCTCAATTTCATGTCATAGGGTCATACCACATCGCTTCCCAGCAGTTTTAGATCCCGTCTCTGTTCTACCGCAACTCTTCCCAGCAGTTTTAGTTCCCGTCTCTGTTCTCCCCCAACTCTTCCCAGCAGTTTTAGATCCCGTCTCTGTTCTACCGCAACTCTTCCCAGCAGTTTTAGATCCCGTCTCTGTTCTACCGCAAGTCTTCCCAGCAGTTTTAGATCCCGTCTCTGTTCTACCGCAACTCTTCCCAGCAGTTTTAGATCCCGTCTCTGTTCTCCCCCAACTCTTCCCAGCAGTTTTAGATCCCGTCTCTGTTCTACCGCAACTCTTCCCAGCAGTTTTAGTTCCCGTCTCTCTGTTCTACCGCAAGTCTTCCCAGCAGTTTTAGATCCCGTCTCTCGGTTCTACCGCAACTCTTCCCAGCAGTTTTAGATCCCGTCTCGGTTCTACCGCAACTCTTCCCAGCAGTTTTAGATCCCGTCTCTGTTCTACCGCAACTCTTCCCAGCAGTTTTAGATCCTGTCTCTGTTCTACCGCAAGTCTTCCCAGCAGTTTTAGATCCCGTCTCTGTTCTCCCGCAACTCTTCCCAGCAGTTTTAGTTCCCGTCTCTCTGTTCTACCGCAACTCTTCCCAGCAGTTTTAGTTCCCGTCTCTCTGTTCTACCGCAACTCTTCCCAGCAGTTTTAGATCCCGTCTCTCTGTTCTACCGCAACTCTTCCCAGCAGTTTTAGATCCTGTCTCTGTTCTACCGCAAGTCTTCCCAGCAGCTTTAGATCCCGTCTCTGTTCTCCCGCAACTCGTCCCAGCAGTTTTAGATCCCGTCTCTGTTCTACCGCAAGTCTTCCCAGCAGTTTTAGATCCCGTCTCTGTTCTCCCGCAACTCTTCCCAGCAGTTTTAGATCCCGTCTCTCTGTTCTACAGCAACTCTTCCCAGCAGTTTTAGATCCTGTCTCTCTGTTCTACAGCAACTCTTCCCAGCAGTTTTAGATCCCGTCTCTCTGTTCTCCCGCAACTCTTCCCAGCAGTTTTAGATCCCGTCTCTCTGTTCTCCCCGCAACTCTTCCCAGCAGTTTTAGATCCCGTTCTCTCTGTTCTCCCCCAAACTCTTCCCAGCAGTTTTAGTTCCCCGTCTCTGTTCTCCCGCAACTCTTCCCAGCAGTTTTAGATCCCGTCTCTGTTTTCCCCCGCAACTCTTCCCAGCAGTTTTAGTTCCCGTCTCTGTTCTCCCGCAACTCTTCCCAGCAGTTTTAGTTCCCGTCTCTGTTCTCCCGCAACTCTTCCCAGCAGTTTTAGATCCCGTCTCTGTTCAACCGCAAGTCTTCCCAGCAGTTTAAGATCCCTGTCTCTGTTCTACCGCAACTCTTCCCAGCAGTTTTAGTTCCCGTCTCTCTGTTCTACAGCAATTCTTCCCAGCAGTTTTAGATCCAGTCTTTGTTCTCCCGCAACTCTTCCCAGCAGTTTTTAGTTCCCGTCTCTCTAATCTACCGCAACTCTTCCCAGCAGTTTTAGATCCCGTCTCTGTTCTACCGCAAGTCTTCCCAGCAGTTTTAGATCCCGTCTCTGTTCTCCCCGCAACTCTTCCCAGCAGTTTTAGATCCCGTCTCTGTTCTCCCCCAACTCTTCCCAGCAGTTTTAGATCCTGTCTCTCTGTTCTACCGCAACTCTTCCCAGC
>JARPMJ010004076.1:0-82024 GCA_033366665.1 Phoxinus dragarum
GAACTTGAATACATCTTTGTATGTAATGTATAATGTGTATATGTAATTAATGGCATATAATTATTTCTATTGTATTTGAAATATGGTTATTAAAGTGTGCTCCCGAAAGACAAACATTTATAGTAAATAAAAATATACATTAATGTAATTTCTATTGAAACTTGTGTCATGTATTTAAATATATTGGTAATTAATGATGTTGTATTTTAGTACATTGAAACTAAATTCACCTTAATTGTAATGTCACATTGCACATTACATCAAGAACATTATAATCAAGAACTTTACATGTGCTTATTAAATCATCTGATTATTAAAACACTTAATTTGACATTATTTTAAAGTGCACTTATACATAATACATAAGTTTGTTAAGAAACAGTCATGGAAATGTACAATCCTTAAAACCACTTAAGTGGCTTTTTATTTCAGTAATATTATATCATCAGCATTCTGCAAGTACGTTTATTTTTTATTTTTATATATATATACTTTTGAGATTTATAGTATTAAGGTTGAACCATCACTCTTCGTCTCTTCAGTTTAAAACCTCATAACTGGCCTTTTTCTTTCCTGAAAAGTGATTTCTAGAAAACACTTTAGAGCATTGTGGGAAAACCATCACCTGAGTGACATTTACTAAATGATCCACCACTAAACTCAGTCGTTACCGAGAGCGAGTTCATCCCCGGAGCCCTGTTCATCTAATGAGGCAGCAAAAATAAAGAAGTATTTGGGAAGTCTAGCCCTCCAAATCTTCACGGTTCAGAGGACGGGTGTCACCAGTGGCGGGGAATTAGACGGGCCAGCTGGGGCTGGGGTGGCTCCTATCGAGAGCAAGTGTTTCCCGAGGCAGTGAAAGACTCTTCCAGGTACACTGCAGTCTGCCGAGCTGATGAACCACATCGGGACCCGGTGGATCCAGCCAAAATATTACAGACCGGGACCGGGGAACAAAGAGCTCTATTCACCTCCATCCTGAAGCGGTGGGGTTGTGAAGGTTTATTAAACCACTGATGTGATCTTTTAAAAGCTGAATCACTGATGCAATTCACTGTTAAGGATGAGCAAATTTACTTTTGACCTTTTCTGCTTCCTACTTGCTTTTATATCTATGCCTCAAGATAATGTTATTACGTATTACACATGTAATGTATACTTTACATCACAGTATGGGTCAATTCATTGTTATAATTGGCCTGAAAAACAACTGGCCATTTTTTCTTCTTCTTCTTCTTCAGATCTGTGCACATTTATCTTTTCCAGCAAATCTTTCTTTTTTTCATTTTTCATTTTTTTTAAATGTGTTTGTTTAACAGTGACCTCTGGAACAGATGTGTTTATTGTCCTCTTGAAAGAATTAATAGGATGTAGTTTCATCCTTACAAAGCACAAACTCTCTGAAGATTTCCGTTGTGATTGTGCAAGCAGGCAAAAAAAAAAAAAGAAACTGCTGAGTTTTCTCCACACACTGCCGCTAACAAAATTCGAGCAGTTATTCAATTGGACAAATAGCATGATATAGCCATTGCGTGTGTAATCTTTTTTTTTTATGGGTGTATTAATCATATTAAACAGCTGTCAGTTCAGATTAACTTTTTAAACCTGAGTGAAAATGTCAATGCAGCCAAAACTAAAGTTGTAACCATAAAATAATTAATCGAATAGGATCAGACTGTCATTATTTTATATAATACATTTAAAAAATAACATTTTATATAACAAAATAGTATAATATAATATAATATAACCACTGTCTAATGAAACATTTCTAACTTATGACAATTTTCACTTTTCTTTTTTTAAAGACATATCTCACTAACATGTGTAATGGCAGAATTCTATTTTGCTGGAGATTTAAGACTGTTTAGGAGATTTTTTTAAATATAGGATTTTATGAGTTTTTTATGCTCTTGAACAATTTTTACAGATACATGTGTTTTCATCTGATAGTGACGTAAGATAATTGAATATAATTGTAACATGTTTTGTTTCATTGTGTTTATACCTGCTTGCCTGCGTGTCCTATTTCTAGAGTGTGTCAGTTTCATTCAGTTCACTGGTTTTTCTTTAATTAGCTCATTAGTTCCTCGTCCCCTGTTCAGTTCAGTTCTTTGTCCTGTCTCGTCAGTGGATGTGTTTGCCTTTTCTGTTTGCCCTGCAAGATTTATTAAAGACTGTGATTCTGGATTCTCCTTCCTCGTGAGCTCATTTATAGCACCCACAGCGTGACTATAATATAATATAATATAATATAATATAATATAATATAATATAATATAATATAATATAATATAATAATATAAAGTGTCATTCTAAAAAAACACTGATGTTTCTTTAGCATTTCCTCAAGTGTTCCACTAGTGACCAGCTGATTATATACTATTACTCAAAAGACTAAACTGAACTCAATATATAAGGATAAATAAACATATATCATGTCTTGTTTGTAATGTAAATGACAGCACCTTTACTGAAACAAGAACATTCATTGCTTTTATGTATATATGTTTATATACATTTAGTATATATATCTATTCCCTAATACAGTCATATTACAGTCAGGTTAGATGTTCATTAGAAGAAATGTTTAGATATATTATGCCAACTATTTAGCCTATTCAAGTAATATATATATAAGTGTTGTTGCTGAATTGTTCACTAGTTCCTCGCATAGGTCATATAGCACACAAAACACAAACACGCATTTCCAGAACTTACAGAATATTTCACACAGAAACAAAACTGTTCAGGATTTTTCAGATGAAGCTCGTTGTCTTGCGCTGCACCAGTGTTGTGATGCAAACTCTTCTGTTGTACAGTAGCGCCATCTAGTGTCAATCACCATGCAGTGACAAAAACATGTTTACTGTAAAAAGGTTTTAGTCAGAGGTTATAAAAATAGTCAGAGCTCACCTTTAATTATTGAACTATTAGCAACAAGCACATCCTGCACTCTGAACCCTGAAGCTGATATGGCCAGTAGTGGTTCTGGCTTAGTCTATTTGGTGCCCTAGGCGAAATCAGACCCTTATTTACAAAATCACTAAATACAATGATTTTAAAACTAACTATTTAAAATAATCGCTTAACTATAACAAAATAATAAAATTAATAGGCCTAACTTGAGCACTGGCTGAAAATCAAAAAGCAGCTTGAAAATGCTACTTGCTATCTCAGATTTGAACAACTGGGCCCATGGAGAAGAGAAATATAGAGCAAGAGCCTGCCCTGTCCACCTTATTTTGCAATGCATAATAAACCTATTTTCTTTGAATGTGGGAGACTTCCGATAACTGTAATTAGAAGGTATAGAGATAAATAATATTAACAAAATGCAGTAAACATGCAACATGCCTATATTTGTGCTACAAGTTTATGATTATGATAATGAAATTAAAATAATATGACTACAAATAACAGTATGCAATATCAAGCAGCATAACAGACTTTTTATTTTTTTAGAATTGTTTAGGCTACTTACGTAATTGAAATGATACGGAACTTGGTAAAGGTCACTCTCCATATAAGTAATGGTTTTTACAGTGTATTCTATCCCCTTACACTAACCCGACCCCTAAACATACCCATCACACAAAACTTTCTGCATTTTTACATTTAAAAAAAAAAAAAAAAAAAAAAAAAAAGCCTCAATTTAGGTCCCCACGTTGACATGAGTCCTCATTGGTCAGTGTGCATTCAGGTTGAAGTCCCCACCGGAATAGAAAAACATGGACACACACACACACACACACACACACACAAACACACACACACACACACACAATAGAAAAAAAAAATCACACTTCTACAATTGTTCGCGGTCAAGATCGCAGCATTGGATGGGAGACTAATTTTATCTAAATTTTAACGTATTGTGTCCAAACAACATCTTGTGTGTGTGTGTGTGTGTGTATCCTTGTATCCCACAAGGATAGTAAAACCTGAAATCACCTCCATTGTGGGGACCAGCCAGCGGTCCCCATGAGGGGAACGGGTTAATAAACATACTAAATTATATTTTTTCGAAAATGTAAAAATGCAGAATGTCTCCTGTGATGGGTAGGTTTAGGGATAGGGGCAGTGTAAGGGGATAGAATATACAGTTTGTACAGTATAAAAACCATTACGCCTATGGAATGTCCTCACAAGGATAGCAAAACACCCTTGTGTGTGTGTGTGTGTGTGTGTGTGTGTGTGTGTGTGTGTGTGTGTGTGTGTGTGTGTGTGGTGTGTTACTTGTTTCGTTTTTCTTTGGATTTTAGGCTTTGACTTTCTTAGTTTTAGGGTAGGCTAAAACATTTTTAGGAATAGGCTAGATTTTAGAATCTAAACCTAAAAACAAAAAATGTAGAATTTTAGGCTACAAGTTAAAAATAGTATTTTTGTTTTTACTCGTTTCTGCCATTGTTGTTAACTCACAACGCCTGGTTAGTATTGATATAGCGTATGTAATCTAATTTACTTTAACTAATGTAATAATAACGGTCGCCTGGGGGCGCTCTGCGACCGTTATCATATTTGAGCGCAAAAACGCTGCTCGGGAGAGTTTCTAGAACTAATTATTTATTATTATAAATAATAAATAGGCCTACATAAAATGATGTAAACGTGTTAATGAGTGTTTATTATTTTTTTATAAATATATAGCAATAACAGTCTTAATATAATTGAATGATTATGAACAAAAATTAAGCATAGGCCTACAAACCAAATTAATATTGATATAGGCCTATTTATAGGACACGAATCCACGAAGCTAGCACAGAGGCCTATTTACAATATAAAGTCATTATGATTGTTATTGTTATTAATATTATTTTCTAAAGTTACATGTAAAATAAAACAAAGTAGTTTTATCACTGCATGCAGCTCCAGCTCTCCGGCGAATTTTTATTTAATTTGATTAAGACATGTATCAAGTAGTAGCTACTACAAACAACATGCCTACGCAATTACATTATAATGGTAGGATCAGGTGCAAAAGTAATTTACAAGAAAAGAAGAAAAAGTCATTTAATTATATATAGGCTAATTAAAGCGCTATGGTTAATTTAGTAAATCATATTCTTTTGCAAAAAGCAAACATTTATTTGCATTTTTAATTTTCATAATTTTAAGGGCATTTGTATAAGTAAGAAATTCACTGTGAAATACACAAAACCTAGGTTTCACTTTCAAATATTTAGATTTGTGTATATAAAATATTCCAGGAATAAGGACATTAACCCGAAAATTGATCTTTGTTGCTGTTCATAACAAGTCCATAGACAATGTCCTTTTGAGAGAAGACTCCAAGGTGAGGAACTTTTTGGTAAAGCCATCATGAATATCAAACCATAAAGCATCTACGTAAATACATTGGAAAAATAAATGACTAGTATCAATTCTAAATATTTGTCGTAAAAAAATACACTTATTATTTTTTTTTTAATGAATTTCCTTAGCTATGGGAGACGTTAAAGGGAGTGAAATCCCATATGAAAAAATCCTATTCCTCCCATTTTTAAAACATTTATCTTGGAATATGTAACCAAAAAGTTGTTTTGAAAAGGATTTTAACCAGTAAATTTTCAGGGTACCATTTATGAAATCAAAATCAATGGCTTGACCTCCATTTTTATCTCTGCTCTTTTAATGTAGGCAATGAACGTTTCTTTCTCCATATATAATCAAAATGAACCTGATTAATTTTTTAATTGCTTTATTTGATTACAATCCTGCAAATACTGGGTTATTAGGCTAATTCAAGTTTATAAAATTGACATCATATCTTTACTTAGAGCAATCAGAAACAAAGCTTGTACATGTGGTACAAAAAAGGTACATGTGGAACTCGCTCGAAAACTTTTAGCATGTTTGAACTATTACAGCTCTCTAGGTTAACAAGTGAAAACGTGTAGATTATAGCATTACATTTAGATATATAGCATTATAGCTTGGCATGAAAGGTTGCAATGCAGTGCCATTTAGCCAATAACAAGACATGTTGAGCGCATGAATGCAGTGATCTCATCTTTGCAACACCATTTCTGCACACCCACAAATGCTTTCATCATAACTAACAGTGCAAACCATGGTGAAAACACAATGTAAATAAGAGATCCGTTGATTATAACGGGAGTCCAGAAATCAGTCACTGATAAACATGCGCTGTGTGATTGACACCTCCAGCCATTGTAAAGGGACAGTTCTTTGATCGCTTTCTATATATATATAATTTAATCAGTTAAAATAACAGCTTATTTTCTTCCTACTAAGAGAAACAAAGTGAAGTTGACCGTTAAGTCACTGGTTACTGACACATAGATTAAGAGCATCTGACTGTCCATGAATCATTTCATATAAGAAATCACTGGTCACAGATCAGGCATTAGAATTAACACAGCTACTTACATGTTGTCGCATTACTGTCGAGTCCATGTCACAAAAGCCTGTTTGCAAAACCTGCACCGAAATTGTGACTGATTTACCAAAGGATCCACAGTGAAATACAGAATACAAATAAATAATGCTCAAGTGAAAAATTCACATTGTTGAACATAAATAAGCACATTTGCATGCATTAGGATCTTTTGGGAGGTATTGTTATTTTTAGTCCAGTGATCCTGTATTGCACTTCTCTCCTCTATTCTCATCTCACTAGCACACCAGTGGGCAAATTTGTAAATAAGATGAAGTAGGTGTTGATCTGATTCTGCAGAGGCAGCCTTTCATCTACAGTCTCTGGGCCTAGTTTCAATAAAAGCTGTTTTTGGGACTAACAAGGATGTATTCAGTTCTGAAACTTAAAGGATTCTTATAGTATGATGATGACCTCTTAATGCTCTTATATGTCAAAAGCTCAAGGAAAAGTTGATTTTTCAAATCATGACAATGTGCAGCTCCACCTGGATGATGCGACGGCAGCCCATATTGCCCCAGAACGCCCAACACACCAGCTTACTGGTGGAGAGGAAATGGTAAATTGACCGTTTTTGACAGAGAAGAAACCTTCTCAAACCTCTATTGGTGCATATAGCACTTTTAACAGACCCATGGCCACCAACGCGCTTTACATACTGCCTCACATTCACTCATTCATACACCGACGGCGGTGTCAGCCATGCAAGGCGCCATCCAGCTCGTCGGGAGCAGCTGGGGTTAGGTGTCTTGCTCATGGACACCTCGATACGCCCCCCTACTGGCCTCACTAACAACCTGCTTTTCTCAGCTACAAACCAGGTAAGAACCAGGCTCAACCCTGCTTAGCTTCAGTGGGCAACCAGTCTTGGGCTACAGGGTGATGTGGCAAAAAAGTGAAAAGACAAAATGCACATCGCCATCGACTGGAGGATGTGCTCTCTAATGTAGTGAAACAAATATGTGTGTTCACATATCTTATAATAGTGCATTCTCCTTCAGCTGACCAATATTTAGGGCCCGAGCATGGATGGTGTGAGGACCCTATTGGAATCGCTCTGTTTTTAGATTTGGACTTGTACTTCAGTTTTTTGCTGTTTCTTGCTGTTTAACACGTTTACATGATCTGATCTTACGTTATTTAGCTTGTACTCCAAGCATTACAAGCACAGTGACTATGTCTATTTCTGATATCTATACCTGACTATATATAGTTCTTGTGCGATGGATTTGGTGCTGGACTGACACTTGTGGGTCTTGGGATGTGCGTTGACCTCAGAGAGCCAAATAATGCAGTGATTGCACTATTTTCCATTGCCACACATGAATGAAATACTCTTTGCTCTAAAAGGTTCTGTTTTCTCTACCATCGACCGGACTAATGCTTACCAAGTTTCACTCCATGAGGACAGTCATGGCCCCACAGCCTTTATTACTCACTACGGACTGTTCAATTTGTGTCTTGTTCCTTAGAAATTGGCTTCAGCGACTGCAGAATTTCAGAAGATGATGACCACTGGCTTGTCAGAGGTTGATTACCTGGATGACATTATCGTCCACGGACGTGACGTATGCATGACTAAGCGGTCTTACAACGACTAGAAGCTGCTGGCTTGCTCTTCAATAAAGACTAGTGTAGTTTCCGGCAAACCAGCCTGATGTTCTTATGGTCATTAGGTTTCAGCGGAGGGTCTTCTTCCTGATGCATCGTGTACAGGCGATTAAAAACGCCCCCAGCTGATTATCTGTCACGCTTGCCTTTACCTGCTTCTCCTGCAGATATTGCTGTTGCTCCCAGCTCCTGTTGAGGATGTTGCTTTTCTATTCGCTGCCTGTAATTCTCTGTCAGCTGATGTTGATGCTGCGTGTGCTTCTTGTCCTGCTCTAATCAAACTTCGTACACAGATTTACAATAGTTGGCCTTCTTCACCCAATGGACTGGATGTGGAGTTGTTTCCGTGGTATAAACTGCGCCTGGAACTGTCTTTTTTGGACCATTTAATTTTCCAAGCTCACGGCTGCTGCTCCTCGATCTGTGCTGGTTTCACTCTCCATAGTGCACATAGGACATCAGGGAGAGGTGAGAACCAAAGAACACCTTCATTATCTCTATTGGTGTCTGGCCACCATTAGAGATCATGAAGGTGTTTTTTGATGGATGCTCAGGTTCATGATGATTTCTGCTACGCGTGTCAGCTCAATGACAAAACTGTCAGGTTACAACCTCTCCAGCTGGTGGCGCTGCCAGATGGACCATGGCAGAAAGTGCCAGTGTATACAGTCAGTCCATTTGACACTGCTGCATCTAACTGCAGGTTTGTTATTACATTAACTGATTATTACACCAAATGCCCTGAGGTCTCCTTTACTCACACTGTCTCAATGTTAGGCTGCATAGATTAGGTCAGCCGGAACTGGGAATCTGACGACAGACCTTCGCCTGGACCCGATGTCAACGCAGTACTGAAGTGCCAACTAGTCTCTCCCTATGGAGGATCCCTTTACCACTCTACAGATAAAGCGTTGTCAGAATAATTTCGGTTTTTCACAGGTTTGCATTTAAAATCTGTGTAGAGAGAACGGTGTCGTCTTAGCGGCCTCTAATTTAATAACTAATGATCGTTGCGACGGAAGTGAATCAATCAAAACTAACTTTAGCTGGAATATATCTTTATTCAAGAACCGCTATAAAGCCAAAACAATCTCTGTTACCTTAAATTATCCGTTTATCACTGTAAAGCTGCTTTGAAACAATCTACATTGTTAAAAGCGCTATATACCATAAATGAAGATGACTTGACTTGACTGTCACTGTGGATTCTGTGGTTTCGTTTCTGTCATTAGTCTTTAGTCTTCAGTCTTCAGTCTTCTGTCTTCAGCTGGCATGGAAATCCTTTGAGTATTGTTACTGATAACGGTGTTCATTTTTTGTCTGCTGCTTTTCTGGAAGGAAGGGATAACAGTCACCATCGTCCCTCTCTCTACCTGGCTGTAGCTGTAGAGAGGTTAACCATGTGCTCAAACACACTGTCCAAATGGCCATCCAGCAAAATCAGCTATGGGAACCTGTGGTCAGAGGCGGACAGAGTACACAGCTTCATTACTTGAGTAAAAGTACAGATACCCCTTGCTAAATTTTACTCAAGTACAAGTAAAAGTACTAAAGTCAGATGTCTACTTAAGTAAAAGTACTGAAGTACTTGTTTTTAAAAGTACTTGAGTATCAAGAGTACAAAAGTACATAAATCTAAATATTGCATTACTACTGCCACAGTGCTTACATATGTACAGAAACGTCCTACATGGAGTTATGAATAATACTTTGGAGAATGTAAAAGGAATTGAAAGTAAAATCAAGTAATTTTCATATTTTTACCATGTTACTTTATTTAACATTAATATTATTATTTAACATTAACAAGGCAATATCACAATGGCAACGCTCTGACAAACCTCTGCTAGAGTTTTAATGGGTTTTTTTGCACCCACATTTGAACCTGACTGTGTTAAACACACCGCATACTCAAGAACATCAAAGCAAATGCTCAGCTTACATTAATGTGTAATATCAGAAAAGAAAATTCAGCTAACAATTGTGTGTAGGCTACATGTGTTTCTCTGTTTTTTCATCAATCGAATCAATGAACCTAAACCAGCAAAGAAGGCAATATAGCAATGTTCTGAGTCTGACACACCTCTAAACCTGAACCTGAAAGGTGATTGCTGATAGGCTGTCCCAACCAGTGGCGCCTGCACAATCCCGTCACGTTTGAGAGGGAAACAACAAATTGATGGTGTCCGAGATTTTTTAAATTTTTTTTTAGAAGTAACAACGGGTACTCCGTACTCAAGGTTATGGATAGAAATGTAGTGGAGTAAAGAGTACAATATTTGCCTCTCAAATGTACTTGAGTAAAGTCATGAGTACTCCCCCAAAAATGATACTCGAGTAAAGTACAGATCCCTCAAAATTGTACTTAAGTACTGTACTCAAGTAAATGTACTCCGTTACTGTCCGGCTCTGCCTGTGGTAACTGACTTCTTGCAGGTGTACTGTGCCACTCCACATGCTGCAACTGGTACTTCACCCTTTCAGCTCCTCAATGGCAGGATCAGTCTATTTTGCCATCTGTACTGACTGACAGGACTGTTCGCCGAAGGGTTACGTGGCTGCAGCACAAAATGAAAAAGTACACTGATGCTATGCGCACTCCTTGTTTCCAGGAGGAGGATAAAGTGAGGGTGCGGAGCCCCATGCATGGCATTCACAGAAAGTTTGAATTTTATTGTGGACTCCTATTTTGAAAAGGAAGTCAGAACTGTTGATGTTGTACCCGAAGTGTTGTGTAATGACTTAATGTGTGCGAGAACGGAAGTGATGAGTAAACAAGTCCTGTGTTGTGTGCTTTATTGCTGCTTACAAACTCCTGACACATACCACCAAAGCTCAGATTTAGACCATATTAATGCATATTCATTTTAGCGTTGATAGTGTTGCCATAAAAAGGCATAATTAAGAGGACATGAACAGCTCAGAGAAGAAGGTAACGGGTTGCCATCTCTTAATTACGGTAATTACGACATGGTGTGAATGCAACGGCTTGTTGTCTTAGTTCAGGAGGAACTTGTGACGTCTGCGCGAGCAGGTGTGAGGAGGTATGCAAATACACACGTTGACATGCAGGTAGGAAATCTTATCATTGTATTCAGACTGAATGCAGTAATTGGACAAAACATTTTTTGGTCCTGAGACTTCCACAGAAAATTTATGTACATTTTTTAAATATTTAGACCACTTCTATTATTGATTGCTATCAGGATGTGGAGAGAGTTTCCTCCAGTTCACACTTACAAACACACTTACATGTTTCACGAGTTCACACTTACAAATAAGTCAGAATAAATGCGTATTTAGTGTGCTGTCCGAGGGTCGGTATTGGGCCCGATCCCAGAGTACTCTCCCCGTATTCCTGGCTGTGAAAGAATAAGCCAAGCGTTGGGGTGTCGGAGTCGGGGTGGTGGAGGGATGCTGAAAACTGTCAAGGAATGTTAGGTGAGTTGACAGAGCGAATATATATGGTTCCTCTCATGCTGATAGGGTAGACATGGTTATTGTTTGATGACAAGTTGATTGGATGGATTATTTGAACATGCTCCTCCCGAACTTTGTTTATGAAACATCATTTGTGAAACGCATTGCTTGCCCTACCTTTATGTGCCTTAAGGACTTCCTACTATGACTGTATCCAATTTGTGTCCATTTAACTCGCACCATACATTCTCTTTGTACGCAACTTGAAATTAAATGAAATAAAATAATGTATTTTTGAATAATTTATTCATAGTAAGAAAACAAGAATCATGTTCAAGTTTTAACAATATTCAAATGTTTGTTTTTGGAATATTGACACATTTATTTGCTTATTTGAAAAATCTGAATATTGGGATTGAATAGGGCAAATTTCATGGTAACTTCAAATGTCATTATCTTCAAATATACAATCATCAAAAACTTTCTGGGATTTCTGGGATCATAAATATTACAGAACTGAGCATTACTCAGTTAGTAATATTTCATCAGATAGAAATAGCTCTTTGTGCATTCAATAAAAATGAAAAAGGTAGGAAAGAGCCATGCTAATTCATTAGTGAAAAGGAATGTGAACCTTTTCATAATTCTCTCAATTATCGGAGTAAACACGGTGGCATTTTTCTGCTTCTATTGCATTTATAAATAATGTTTCTCTCCTTCAATTTCTGTGCAACACGTTTTCCTCTGAAAATGTAGACACACCCAGATACTAGAAATCATACAGACACCTGATACCTGCTCTGTTGACTCACCAACATGTCTTCATTATTCACCTCTTCATGAGCCTAACCAGTTTCATTCTAATCAGCTCCAATTAACTAACAGCAAATATTAGACTATGCGTGGTATCACATTTCATAGATATTTCAAAATGGCATCTTGTATTTTATTCTTCTTCTTTTTTTAAATAAAATGTAAATATATTTATGTAATACTAAATTATATGAAATATAGTTTTATAAAAACATGTGGGGATTGTGTGTCCAGGAAATGCAGTCACATTTCGACAAAATTTCATGGGCAAAACAGTCCTTTGTCTTGTCAAAAGTGTAATGATGTATGAAGCACAGCTCGTGCAGAAGTTACTTATAAATCAAGCTTTCTGCGTAATTTGCATGAGGAAATCTTTTAAAATTTCAGATAGCGAGGGCATTCCTATTGGAATTACTTTATTTAGCTCACCGAACAACGGTAAATGTGACCTTTAGACGTCGACTTGCAGAAATCTTTCGATATTGTTTGAAGAATATAGTACAAGCTTGCCAGTCTTATATAGTCTTTATAATGTTAGCTCAGATATTTGACCAATCTAAAGCAGACAAATGACCTATAAACAATAACACTGAAGGGAACAAATAAAATAAAGTTTGAACTTCTAAAATGGTGTGGCTTTTTCACAATAATAAAATACAAAATAAATGTACCCCTGACTACATCTTACATTATGTGATATAACAAGACATAACAACATCTTGTGAAGTCTTGGGAAAACTATTGCATGTCAACATTGTAAGTCTTCATCGCTACGGAGCCTTCCTTTTTTAAATGTAGTCTAAAAGTGCTTTGTGCCTTTGCTTTTTTATTTTCATCAGATGTCTGCCATTGTATTTATTCAGACCCCAGTTCTTCCCTTGAGAGCGCAGTAAATGAGAAACTTTGCTTATTTTGCCAGCCGCTATCTGAGGCAAGGACAGCAGCAACAGCACAGTCTTCTGAGAGGGTTCTTCTTCTTGTATCTGGCAGCCGTTGAGAACTTCTCCTTTGAGTCTGATACATAGTCTTGTGTCTTCTCCACGTTGGCTTGTATGTTCTCGATCTGGTGCCCTTGCTCTTCCACCAGCATGAACACATCTAGAAAGAGATCTCTCAGGTCCTTCATGTTGCTTTCCAGGTTCAGGAGCTCTTTGTGGCGCTGCTCTATCTCTGAGAGCTGGGCACGAGTGATCTTTGCATCCACTAAGATGTTCTCATTGAAGATCTCCCACTTGCCCTGCTCCATCATGTCATCCACCTCCTCTTCGGACACCTCGCGACCCGAAACCTCCAGCTGCCGGACGATGAACTGCTTGCATTTGTCCTGCTTGGCCAGGATGGCGTCATTGTGTTGTCGCATTACTTGCTGGAACTGGCGGAAAAGGGCCGCGTGCTGGGACTTCTGGATACGGGACGTGGCGTTGTCCGGGCCCAGCTCGGCCTCGGTTCGCTTGGCCTGCTTTGAAAGAGCTTCTAGCTTTTTATTCAGGCTCTCGGCCAAAAACTTGATGTCTCGCGTCATGCTGCTCTCCTTTTTCATGATGCTGAGGCGCCTGATGGTGGCCATAAAGTTTCTCTGCTGCTGGCCGAACTTATTGACTTCCGAGTTCAGCTCCTCAATGCTGTCACGGATGTTCTGCGCCTCCTTCAGGAAGTTCTCCAGGACGGGCTCCTCCTCAAAGATCACGGCCTGCAGGCCTATCAGCGAGGACGGGTCCGTGTCCTCCTCCTTGTTGAAGGCGTTGTTGTCCAGCATCTTATCGCTGGCCTTCATCCGCTGACGCAACTCCTCCATGCGGTCCTTCATGACTGACCTTGATGGGGAGCCTCTTAGATTTGAGTGTTGAATGCGTGGAAAATTTCCCTCTGCTTCTCATACCCTGTAAATATCCACAGAAGGCATATTGAGTCACTTTGTCAATAAACAACAAAACATTATTAAAACATAATGATTTAAAAGGTACTTGGAAAAAAAGTTTATAGCTCGCAAAATTGTTCCCAGATAAGCAAACTCTAAAAATGGAAGTATATTTTTTTAGATTATATTTCATTTATTCATATAAAATCTTTTTTACATGACCATGTCCCCTCAGGGGCTCCGTACAACATCAGGGTGAAAAAAATATGATGATTTTTTTAAACACTGCAATTTTTACTTTATTTTTGCAGTTTTTACTTTATGAATTATAAAAAGATATAGAAATTATATATATTTGTGTGTGTGACAGTGTTAACGTATTAGTATTTATTAGTACTAACATTATATCTATTATAATATTTATACATATTTTGAATAAGCTTTTTTATTTTTATATTTTCACTTTTGATTTTGTTGTGCTTGTCATTTTTGTTAGCATTTTTTAAAATATTTCTATTTAACTTTCTTTTAATTTCAGTTTTAGTTTGTAATTTTCGTTTACGCTTTAAGTTTTGATTGAATATGTATATTTGATCTTATTTTAGCTTTATTTCAATTAACGAAAGCGATTTTGAATATAGATTTAGTTTCAGTTAATAACACTGGTGTGTGATCATGTGTTTCTCTAGTAAACAGACTATATTTGCCGTAAGTAAAGGTCACATTTTTGTCAGATGCTTTTCCATGCATTCTGCCTTCAGCTGCAGCTCTCGAGTCAAAGGAAGGATTAAACGAAGGCCTTGATTCCAAACCTGTGCAGTTTTCCCAGTCCACATACAGTATCACTGCTGCACATTCATCACGATCACTGTCATTTATAATGTCTGTTCTGACACTGTACAGAACATGATATACGAGCATTCACAGGAGTTTGCTTCTAAATAACTCACTGACGAGAAGTAAGAAGCATGACTGCTGATGTTTTTATCCTTGATCTGGCCTGCTGGACTGCGGTTGTGGAAAGTGAGCATAATGCCAAGGGGTGGGTACACCGAACTTGTCTGAGGAAAGTACAACGGATCACTCCAAATCACCGACTATCCGGTTACTGAGGGATTTCACACAGGACAGACTGCAGTCGCATGCGTGTGTGAGAACGGCCCACCCAAGCTCCTTAGGGAAGAAGCTTATGAATATAAGAGTGGCTTTTGTTTTCTGCATCAGGACATTAATTCTACACACATTAATTCTACTGCTCAGAACTCACGAATGCATTGCACAACATGCTCTAATCCAGTCTTCAGCTTATGTTTGTTTGCTGAATTTGCTGTATTGGATCAGAGGTGCCTCTTTATTTGTGTATTAGTCTCTTTGCTTTCTATAAGAACCATCAGTTTATGTTCTACATGCTGATGTGTTGATACGTTCCCACTCTGGTCTAACCTCTCCTTTTTTGAAAAATCAATAATGAATATTGTAATATAATGAAAGACCAAGACTACTGTAGTTGTCAGACTGTTTACAGGAACAAATCTCAGGGTATAGGTTTATTTTTTGAACTTATAGACGCATACATTGAAGCTAATAAACATTTCCACCTTTATTTCCCACAAAAAAAATTGTGTATCATTCAGCCTACACCAAGTAACACTGGCCATGTGAAAAAGAGGTGCATGCACTTAGTGTACTTCAAATCCTAAAAGTATATATATTTTTAAATGATACATAAATTAATATTAATTAAATAAAAAGCTGTACCAAGAGAGGTCACTTTCATGACTGTTTCTTAACACGCATTTAAAACGTAAAAAGTTAATTTTTTCAAGTACACTTTAAATCTGTGTTTTAATTTTTTTGTTGTGCTTTGTACACTTAATTTCGATGTGTTGACTAACATACTACAGCATATTTACAGTACTTGGTTACAATTTTAACTGTAGTGTTTTCTTCAACAATACATTTAAAGTTAATGTATTTTAAATGTACTAAATTGCAAGATAAATGTACTAAATTAATATGTGTAATTGCACATGTATTTAAACGTGACATTCTAATGTAATTAAAGCTGACATTAAAGTATATTTCAGTTTACCATAAATGCTCATCAGTACTTTCGGCGATACAATATATCCATATTTCAAAGAAAATAGATGTAATTAAGAACTGTATATAAATATGTAGTTAAGTGGGTCAAAAAATATAGAACACTCTTACGTTCAACTAATTGCATTTAATATAAATGTACACTATAATACATTTGAATTCAATTGCAATTAACATTTACATTCAGATTACATTCAATATATACATATACATATACACAGTAGTCAACATTTGAAGTGGAAGTGGATCCAAAAAGTTCATCAAAGTTGTCCTAAAACAAGACCAGGTATTGTTCATAATTCATGTATAACTTTGATGACAGGTTTTGATGCACTTCGAGTGTTGACTACTGTATGTGTGTGTGTATATATATATATATATATATATGTATATGTGTATATAATGATAATTTCTCTTTTCCATAGCTACATTGAGATGTTGACCTAGAGAGGGCTGAACATTTATATAAGAATATTTTATCTGGATCCTGGCTATCATGGTTTCTCCCTTCTAAACTGACCAAATAAAGAGGAAAATTACCTGTTATTGCTTTTGATCCCTGGAAGATTGAATAATGCTTCATTTCAATTTGCCCAGATTTTTTAAGTCAACACTTTATCTGGCCACGGACTTGTACAGTAGGATCTAAGCCGGACCTGTTGAAGCGTTCAGGAAGTCCTTGGAATTCATCAGAGGGAATTGCAGCTCCCAGGAACACAAATATGTGCAAGTGCGAGCTTTCCCTCCGCTCCACTGGTGTCAGTTATGTCTATCAAAGAAAACAACACACAGACTCCTGGGAAATCTGGTCAAGCCAGTTTAAAGCCACACCCCCAGTCACAGTTAGAAGTCTGTTTGCCCAATGGAGGGTGAAGCTTGTTAGGCAGAAGGAGTGTGTGTGACGTGATTCAGAAGGCATTGAAAGAACACGTGCAGTGGACCAATCGTTGCCCTCACCCTCGGCACCCTCTATTGTGTATAAGACAACAATGAGATCAGGAAGCTGCTTAAATTATTATTGACATTATCCTGAACTACATAAACATGTGCCTATTCTAACGCCCTCATATTGTATTTATTTCCTAATCATTTCCATTTTAATTTGAGCACAATAAGGGTAAGTAAAAATAAAAAGAATGTGATTGGCTGGTTTTGTTGATATATGGCAGAAGGAGGATTGTATGGGTTTGACAGTGTGGCAAACCAGCTCTGAAAGTGTTGCAGGATAGTGTTATAAAGCAACTGTTATTTCTGTTTTTAAATATTTAAATGTTTTAAAGACAGCAATGGATATAGGGGCCTACAAATGTATTTAAACATGTAAAGATAGAGGAGTTATGTGGGTTAAGAGAAGTGTTTTTCAGAACTGATATGTGATCAGGTCAACAGAACGACTCACACAATGGGTTGTGTTTGTCCTCAGGCTGGTGCAGGAAAGGAAGCGGTGTGTGACACACACACATCAGCGGGCCGCTGTCTTCAGTGAAGCTGTGACTGAAGATGCTGCTTGTAGATGGAAGTGTCTACTTTTTTAATCATTAGTATGTTGAATAAGCTATGCATTCATTATTGATTAAAAACAAACAAACAAACAATTGTATTACATTCATTAGAATCTAATGAGAATCACCACGAGAAAAGAAATGAAGAAAAAAATAGGTATCTCTATTCTGAGACATTATGGTATATAAACTCAACAAAAAAAGTAACATCCTTTTTTCAGGATACCGTATTTTAAAGATCATTTTGATTCAGATATTTTTGTCAAGACATTGTCTACATCAGTTTTAGCCCTTATTGAATCTCTGATGATTAAAACGGTTTAGAATTATGTGCAAAAAGTCTTCAAAACTGATTAGTTACAGGCCACATTTCCTAAATTAAGCACAAAAAAATGAAAGGCTCAGACGTTCGCTTTAGTTTGTTTTAATGAATAATAATAAAAAATCATCATAATTGTTTTTTTTGGTAAACACTAGTCTCATTGACAGGTGATTTTTGGCTGGTTTATTGCGCCCTCTGCTGTTTTTAAAATTACAACACTTTTCAGTTACCAGCTATAAACTGATTTTGCAGTAATGCTATACAACAATTCCCATTAGTTAATGTTAGTTACTGGATTTACTAACAATAACTAGCAATGCGCAATGCATTTGTTACAGTATTTTTTAATTTAATGACAGATATGTGCAGGTATAAATGATCTAGAGATCTTTCTTTCTTATCATCTTTTGGGGGTCTGTCTTTCTCACTCTTCCACCACGGCTTGATCTACAATGAACAGACACAGACACTTTAGTTCAACTTACTGAACTTATGACTCAAAGATGTTTGTCGAAATGTCTAAAATGGTAAAATAGCAGACAGTATATACAGTAGATGTTGTTTTATGACGCACTTCCTTTAAATGAGGAAGGAATCTATCATTTCTTACATTTAAATATTTGTGAATATAAAAAATCTTAAAGGTGACTACAAATGCTAATAAATGACACGTTTTACAGCATTAAGGCCCTTTCACACCAAGGACGATAACTATAACAATAAAGATATAGTTCTAAAAATCGTTCTAAATATGAAAGAATAGCAAAGTCCACACCACAACTAAAATGATAATGGCACAGAGAAATATAGTTGGGATCACTTTCAGAACAAATGTTTTTTTCAGATGGTGAATGACAAACACATTGACAGCTACTCAGAATCCATCCTGGCTTAAAGATTAGAACAAACAGAACAATAGCCATTCTCTTCTGACCTCTGGCATCAACCAGGCATTCTCGCCCACAGAACTGCTGCTCACTGGATATTTTCTCTATTTCGGGCCATTCTCTGTAAACCCTAGAGATGCCTGTGCTGTGAGTGAAAATCCCAGTAGATCAGCAGTTTCTGTAATACTCAGACCAGTTCGTCTGGCACCAACAACCATGCTGTGTTTAAAGTCACTTAAAGGTGCAGTAAGCGATTTCTGAGAAACGCTGTTGAAAGTGAATCGGGCCGAGCACCAAGACACACTTGTAGCCAATCAGCAGTAAGGGGTGTGTCCACTCATAAAGGGGGAGGCGCCTGTGTTGCAAAGTGTTCATGCATTTGGGGGCGGAGCTATCAAGATAGGGGCGGGTTTGTTTTGGTGATTTCAAATATCAACAGCTTGGTGTGAATGGGCCTTTACTGTGTAAATGCAATCCTGCATCAAGATGTTTTATGTTTAAAACTGTGTGTGGATGACGTACCTGACGGGGCAGAATTCTCATTAGCCCAAACAGAAAACCCAGTAAGTGCTTTGGGTTTCCACTTCAAGGCGGTGGTTAAGGCAGGTTCATCTTCCTCTGCATCTCCTTTGTCCTGCTGTCAAAAAATGTATTATGGAGTGTATTTGTATTTCACACACAAATTCATTCAATATAGGCTTATTCTTAGTTACAGGTAAGAAACATACATATTAAAAAAAACATACATGTAAAATATATATTTTTAATAATTCACTGGATGCAATGTGCTCATTAATTAAAACATTTGACATTGCATAGAGACAAACAGGTGTTTAGGACAGTATGTAAGGCTATTGTTCAAAATTCAAGCCCTGTTTTTTTTTTGTGTGTGCCCTACTATTAATCTCTAACAGATACAAACAGACTTTAAATGTTTTTAGTGTCTTGGTATGCTTTTATGTATTCAGTTGCATCATTCTGTTTTCACTGGGTTCATTTGCTTGTAACAGGATTGAGAACAGTGTTTGGCAATGTTTACTAGCATACCAAGCTGTAAAACTTCTGAAACTCCAGTGAACTGCTTCATCCACTCGATGCTTTAAGGGCATTCCACTACTGACTACAGTCTAAGGGAAAGAACACGGCATAAGACTTTCTCTTGTTGACATGCACCAGGCAACTGGCAAACTGCACTAGAGGCACAGCAACAATCTGAAAGTTGCCAGAAAACCCTCATCTCCAAAGGCCAAAATGGCAATAGAGAGGATCTGATGGCAGCAGGGAGAACACAACTTCAAGGCTTTCCCTTCCTTTAGTTTCTTCATCTGGTGCAGGCTTGAGTTTCAGTAAAGGGAGATCTTTATAAACAAGAAAACTACCCTTGTGAAAAATTACACTATCAAAAAATACGAAGCACACTACAAGTTCTCATTCAATACAAAATAAGCACACTTCTTTTTCACAAGGGTCTTTAAAACAACTCTCTTAACAAGCCAAGTAACAACAAAACACCGGTAAGACTGAGAACAAAGAGACAAACATTTTGTAAACAATTTCTGCAGATTTATGTGATCATGCTACCTGGAATACATTCTCATGATATTTAAAGACATCCTGTAAAACATTAAATAGACATACCTGATCTATCTGAAGATACTCTCCATGCTGCTCACACCCAATGTCAAACACATACTTCCCTGGACCGGAGGGCTAGAAAAGAACAAGAAATAAGTGATCACTGTGTGAGAGAAGTGCATATATCTTGTTATATTAATGTTACTATAGAGCAGGGTTCCTCAAATCCGGCCTGGAGGGCCACTGTCCTGCAGAGTTTAGTTCAGACCCTGATCAAACTCACCTCTCTGCAATTTCCCTGTCCCCTTGATTAGCTTGTTCAGGTGTTTGACAGTAAAAAATATGTGAAACATTTTCTCAAACCTTTTTGTGTCTATTTATCTTGCTATTATTTTCTTACTATACTGTACAGTTCACCTCCCCACCCCCTGCTGTCCGCAACCCAATTTGAACAGATCTACAAACCATTTTCTACTACTCACCAGCTCAGAACCATAAATGCAGAGTATTACTTACATTATTATTGACAAAGCTGCCCTTATATCTGTGGTTCAGATGGATGAGCTCCCCGGCTGACTCCATTTTACCCATGATCCATCTGCCCATGTACTGAGAACCTGAGTCATGATGTGTGTATGTACCCTGCCCATGTCTAAGAGGGAAAAAGACAGACAATCAGATACTTTTATTAATAAGCATAGTTTGACATTAATTTTTAGTTGAACTGAAGATGTTATGAATACTGTTACAACTAATACATGTTACTGGATTAGATCAGTGGAAAAGAGAGACGCATTTCAACTACCTTTGATGTTGCAGCCATTCGCCATCATATGTGTCTCCGTTGGGGTATGTGTAAAAACCATGACCCTGCCGCTGGTCATCCACCCAGCTTCCTGAGGAAGAGGAACAAATATCACACGTGAAGACTGTAGTTAGAAGACAGAGACAAGGGTCAAAAAGTCAGAGACAAAAAAGTCAGAGACAACTAGTTACATTTCAGAATGTTTATAATTTTTAAATACTAGTGCTGTTAATCAAATCGATTAATCATGATTAATCACATATCCATCCATCCACGCACACATATATTATACATACAAACTTTTATGTTAGATCTGATTAATCACGATTAATCAATTTGACAGCACTAAAATATAGTTTATTGTTAATTCGTGTTTGTTTACAATAAATTAACTAATGTTTATTAACTTGTACTGTTAAAAATGTATTAGTATATGTTGTAATTAACATAGATTAATAAGTAGTGTAAAAACAGTGTTATTTTAGTATTATTTATATACTATTAGTTTTATTAATGTTTTGAGTTAGCTTTTATTTTATTTTATTTTTAATTTAGTAATTTTGTTATGTGCAGAATGCTGATGTTATTTTTATTCGTTTTAAAAGAACATTTCTAGTTTTAATTTATTTTATTACAATAAGTGATTTTAGTACTTCAGCTGTATTTCAATTAACAAAAAATAGTTTTAATAGTTTTAGTTTCTTTTAGTTTCTGTTATTTAACAATAACAACTCAGTCTTAACTCTGTGTAAAGTCAAGTGTCATTGTTAGTTCATGATAACCTTAACAATCCACATATACTGTACTGATATATTGAGATAATATAATGTAGATTTACCTTCATATTTGGAGCCATCTGGGTAATAAAATATGCCATGACCATGTTTTAAATTCATGTACCATTCTCCAATGTATCTGGCCCCATTCTTGAACTTATATGTCCCCTGATATACAGACAACACAAGGTTTATCAAATCTTTCCTTTGTTTATGAGAACAGAAACTGCATAATAACAGTGTTTGTGAGCGAGATAACCTGGCCAGATCTCTTGCCGTTTTCATATGCTCCTTGGTAAGTGTCTCCATTAGGCAGGACAGCTTTGCCCAGTCCGTGTCTCTCTCCAGCTTCATTTCGGTCTCCCTCATATTCCTTCAACACAGAGCGATAACTGTCATCTCTACTGTGAACACACTGCGAACTGAGAATAAACTGTGACAAAGACTCACCCCCAGAGAGCCTTGCTCGTCGTCAAACTCTTCAGAGCCAACGTCTGTCATGATAAACTTGAGTTTAATGAACAGATAAGAGGGAACAACCCCAAAAGAAAAAGCTTCAGTTCAAGACTGTTTACTGTTACCATAGCAATGCCGCGTGAGACCGACACATGCGCAGTACTTGCACCCCAAGGACGGTCACGCTCGCTTTAAAAATATATCTTTTTAATAATAAAGCACCCCCCCCAATTATCACTATTCGTCAAACATTGGACATACTTTGCTGAAATTATTATTATTATTATAAACCTTAATAGAGGTATTGAACCTCTATTAAACCTGACTTATGGTTAAATACTTAAAATTAGATTTGTAGACAAATGTAAATTGTGTCTGTATGATTTTTCTGTATGAAAAAGTCTGTATGACTTTTTTTTCCAATGGGTTAAAAAAAAAACATCATTAACTTGACTTAGCTGAGACAATGTTGTCAACAAAATAGCATTCAGAATTTAGTATTATTAGTTATTAGAATTGTTGTTATTATTTAAACATAGATATAGTCACATATATTATTATAGCGTGACTTTTATTTTGACAGGAGTGTGGCTCTTAACAAACTCGTGACTGACCAGTTGACTCAATTTAGCACGTCATGTGATCAGTGCTCTCTGAAACAAGGATGTGAGACAAAACAAAACAGCAACAGCTGCAAGAAAGACAGCACATTGGTGTTTTTCGGAGATTGTGCTGAGATGAAGTATTCTCTTCTCTTCATTCACGCGGTTCTTCACTGTTGGACTGTGGGGCTGGTCGTTTCTAGGGCCAGTGGGAAGCAGGTCTGGCCAGTGCCTTACCAGTAAGTTGCAGCTACTGTACACTTCAGCTCAAATACATTGCCAGCACTAAGGACTAAAAGTGTTTATATTGGTTAAACCTAGTGCTTTTTTTTCCTTTTTTTCTCCAAAAGTTAATTTTCACGATGGTTTATGTCTTCAGAATCAGAATGAGCTTTAATGCCAATGTTCACACACACACAAGGGATTTGTCCTGTTGACAGGAGCTTCCAGTGCAGAAAAAGTACATGCAGGGATAAAGGGCAATGAAAAGGAATGTAACACAATAATAAAAAAGGCAATAAAATTAAATACAAGTAATATAGAAAATATCATACACAATAGATAGAATTATGTACAGATATACTATTTACTGTCATGCGCAACCTGGAAGTATACGAATGTGTTATAACCAGTTGTGTGCAAATGAAAGTGTTAATAATGTCAAGATGTAGATAATAAACGGGTATATACAATTATTATTGTCATATACAATGAAGAGACACTGTTGGCATTGTTAATTCCAGTTAGGACCTCAGTAGAATAGGAACATTATTAAAATATTGTGATTAATATATATTTTTTATATAGATATATTAAGAAATGTATGATTTCTTAGTCAAGTCATCTTTATTTATATAGAGCTTATTATACAATACCGATTGTTTCAAAGCAGCCTTACAGTGATAAACAGGAAAATAATTCAATGATGCAAACAGTTCATATTGGCATTATGGCAGCTCTACAAGAAAACTGTGTCATCGTTCAGCCGAAGTCAGTTCAGTGTTGATTCAGTTTTGTTGTAAAGATCAATTATTAAATTAATGTTCTGCTGAAAACAGTGATGTCATCGTCCAGCTCAGTTCTCATCCAATAGTGTCAGTGCAGTCGAACCAATAATATTGTTGAATATTAAAGTGTTCCCAACTAAGCAAGCAAGAGGTGTAAAATTAGATGCAAGATATACACTTACATTTCCAGTGAATTAAAATAAACTACTTCACTATTTCATGCTCATGAATATGAATTAATCACATTATGTGACATCCACCATGTTGGCCAAACCTATTCGCTGAAAAGCAGACGTAACACAATTTCATATCAATTTCTAGGCGACTTGACAGACGTCCAGATGTTGATCCCTTCTGCCAGGCGCTGTACCCGTTCTGTCCCACTGGAGACCCAGACGGTCGGATACCCGTCATGGGAGAGGGAGACGTCATCTCGGTGTTCAGGCTTCAGACTCCTGTGTGGGAGTTCAAATATGGTGACATCCTGGGAAAGTTTGTAAGTGAATAGCAGGCCTCTTTTCTTTAAGAGTGTATCCATCCGAGTCTAATCTAGAGTTTTCTCCTCAGCACGTCATGCACGACGCCATCGGCTTTGGAAGCGCAAAAGCTGGGAGAAACTTCACCATGGAGTGGTACGAGCTGTTTCAACTGGGGAACTGCACTTTTCCTCATGAAAGAGAGGGCGAGAGTGCTCCGTTCTGGTGTAACCAGGGAGCCGCGTGCTTTTATGACGGCATAGACGACTTGCACTGGAAGCAGAATGGGACTTTGGAGAAAATAGGAGAGATTTCAGGTAAGTTTGTAATCATTACGTTTATAACAAGTTTGAAAACATTACTTTTTCAATGTTTTTAAAGAAGTCTCTAATGCTCATCAAGGCTGCATTTGTTTGATAAAAAATATAAAATTATTACAATTTAAAATAACTATTTTCTATTTGAATACATTTAAAATTTTAATTTATTCCTGTGATGCAAAGCTGAATTTCCAGCGTCATTACTCCAGTCTTCAGTGTCACATGATCCTTCAGAAGTCATTATAATATTCTGATTTACACCATCCTTGTTTCGTCTGGATTAGTTTCTTTTTCTCACTCGCATATTTTTTGTTTCGTTAGGTGAGATGTTTAATGAGTTGGCTCTGTGGGTTCAGAAGGACAATGAAACGGGAGTGTATTACGAGACATGGACAGTAAAGTCAGACCCTGGTGCCAATGCCACAACATGGTTTGAGTCCTACGACTGTTCCCAGTTTGTGCACCGCACATATAAGAAATTACTGGAGCTGGGCGCCCAACTGGTGAGCCAAACTCCAACCAACTACACGAAGATCTATCTGTACAGCGGAGAACCTCTCTATTTGGGAGACGACTCCATCTTTCAGCAGTCTTCAAAGAAGGATCTGGCCGCGGACATTAAGAAGTTCTATCACTGGTTTCGCTCCCACCAGTCGGCGGTAGACATGATCATGAGCCTGTTGGAGGCTTTTGAAAAGATGGTCCTAGAGAAGACCTTCTACTTCTACTACAACTCTAAATATTGGAAGCTGCCGATGAAATATCCTTATTTACAAATAACCTTTGAGGAGATTCCTTTTCCATAATGAACATATTTTTGAACACTAAATGAAATTATATTTTAAATTTTCTACTTCCTTTCCAGATGATATCAGAATTATCATCAGATTAACAAAAAAAAATGTGGAATGTTTTTTTATTGTACAACACATTTATAAATATTGTTGCCTTAATGTAAGTGATCTGTAAAACATTCACACAGTGTCTGGACAAATGTTTATTTGCCTTTTATTTATTTCAACAAAAGACAATGTTATAATCATGTTTTTACAACACAAGAAATGTGATGTTTTTCATATTAGCAATACAAGCAATATGCTCACTTGCTTCAGAAAAATCACATACATGAGCACTTGGTTTGATACTATTCATACATGTGTTAGTGGCTTTGAGTTGATTTTTTTTGTTGCACTTTCAAAAAGTCATGTCTAGCAAAAAGCTTTTTGTTTAAAAAAATAAATGAGTTAAAATGGTTGGATATGCACTGACTTTGCCTTGCTTTGTTATTTTAATGATATAACTAATAGTTTGTGAACTACCGCACTGTAGATTTGTTCATTTTCAAGAATGTTTTGCTTTCAAATGATGACAGGAATCTTATTTTTCTTCATTTAGATGCTACATTTACAAAAGCCGATACATCCTTTAATTCTGGATTATTGGTAAAAGAAAACTTACATGCTATTGACTTTTTAAAAATTATATAATATGCATATAAATCAACATGGAGCATCTCATCTCACTCAATGTTAAACTATCAGTATAAGCAGATTAATAATAATAAAAAATAAAAAAAGCATATCAATAAATGACACAGATGATCAACTAATCACAAGGGTAAAGATCCATCAAGGAATAATCCCCACTCATCTGAGAGAGATCAGCACCGAAACACTTCAACCTCCACAGAAATGTACATTAGTATTTATATTTATATCAAAAACACAGCATTTTATATACAGACACACGGAGCTTCCTTCTTAAAGGAAAATGTTTTCACTGCTTCACTCCAATACTGAATCATATTGAACCGAATCGAAGGGCGATGTTAATGTAGCCAGGTCTGAAGAAAAGAAATCATTCATTATCTGCTTGTATCCCGTTCAGTTTTTTATTGCACAACATTCTTCATGCAATCCAATAGAAACCAATCAACGGTTCATTGTATCTCTGAAATTCTTTTACCATCTCTTTCCAAATTCGAGGACAAGTGTTCTGTGAGCCAAACACTGATCCTTTCATTTCCATCCTCTCTGACCAACTCCAACGTACCTTGAAAATAGCATGTGGTTATATTATTCTGCACCCTCTCCCCTGCTAACCCCAAATACGAGCGACTGTTTCTTTTCTACTCGCTTAAAACACACACAAAAGAAATATTTCCACTTGGTATGTATAAGGTGCATATTATTCACTATGTTTGTACAAAAGCACTGTAATACCAAATCTATATATTAATACACACAAATCACATAAAATACAGTTCTTTATCTACATAAACCAAATCAGCACACTTTCAAGTGAGCGCTTATTGTATGTACACTTCTCTGCAGCTCTCACTAAAGTCTTATGGCTTTTCCTGCCACCAGGAGGCGCTGCTGAAGAGTCCTAGTGAGAACTGGTTCAACTAACCACACAAAACGTGATTATGGCCTGAGCCATTGGGATAGGCTCCTACATTCCCGTCACCCTACATTGATTAGACAAGCACTTTGGGAAATGGATGGTTGGATAAAGCTTATGCATTTAAACTAAATATCACTGTCTGCGCTCTAATGGATGACACGAGATCCACCCTTTACAGTTTGAGCCACTGAAACCAGCATCGACACAGATACACAGCAGGGAAAGTGAAGTGGAGAAATAGACGAGCATCTGCTGAGAACATCACGACGGAGCCCATAACATGAACAATGAATATATCTGCATACGACTAGAATCTCATCTAAATAAAACCGCTTTCAGTTTTACAAAAATATTTTTCGCAAATATATTTTTTTTGTGGTCACAACCGACAATACCTAAAATTGTCATGCAGAGGAAATATATATTTTTAAGAAATAATATACATCATGGAGCTAAGTTTTTGTAGTGTCTTTATGCTTATTAAACACAGAACTGTAAAAAGAACACATTACTATAATGAGAATATAATGGGATTAACAAATCAAATAATAACTCAAAGAGATGAGTTATTAAAGGGAAAACACTTAACTGTTATTTAAATGTCACAATGACAAAAATCTTAATGGTCCTAAAATGGGCTTAATTTATTTTTGATGCAAAATATAAACAAATATACTGTACATTTTCTCTTTCATTTTAGAGTTAAATATGACCTCAATAAGCTTTTGTAAGATTAATTTAAGTGTAAATTGGCCACAACATGCCATTAAAGGGATATACCCCACAAAAATTAAAACCATCACCCTCATGTCATCCCAAATGTGGAACATATATTATATAAACTGTCTGTGTAGTTTTTTCTTCTTTTTTTTTTGGTCAATGTCAATGGTCACCAAAACTGTTGGGTTACCAACATTCATCAAAATATCTTCTTTCATGTCCCACAGATGAAAAGATCATACAGGTTTGAAATGAGGGTGAGTAAATGACAGAGGTAAACTATCCCTTTAACAAAAAAGTCCACATTAATCATGAGCAGTGAGGGGGAATTTACATCTCAAATCAAATCTATGTACAAAACTTGAGAATTAACATCAAAAGCCCATATTACCAAAGGCTTAGGCGCGCTTTTCAATGGTCTTTTGAAAGCAACCGTTGTGCATTTCACCAGGTGGGCATCATATCTGGAAACCAAACCCGACCCAGGTGCTTGGACACTTCCCAGTGGATCTCATCCAGGCTGTATTTGTGGTCTGGGATGAGCACCTCCTCCATGATAGACAGCTGAGAGAGGCGACGGCCACACATCTTCACGAACTCCACGAAAGCGCCGCAGGAGACCTCGCACTCGCCCAGCCCGATGGCCGACAGGTGCTGGCAGCGCTCAGCGATGCGGATCAGCTCCTCGTCCAGCGGCCGGAGCCCGTTGGCACACACCACCAGCTCCACCAGACGGGGGCAGTTCATGCCCACGCGGCCCAGGACCTCCTTGCTGACGGAGCGGCCGAAGTACAGGTGCGTGACGGGGATCTCGTCGCGGAAGAAGGGCCCGAACTCGTCCTCGTACAGGAAGAAGTACATGACCAGGCTGAAGTTGGGCGAGTGGCGCAGCATGGCGTCCCAGCTGCTCTTCTTGATGCTGTGGAACTGCTGACCGGGGTTCTCGCTCACCACGTCTATGCGGAGGTGCTCGAGGTGCACGTGCTTCTCCGAGGAGAGCGCCAGGAGGAGATCGTCGCTCAGTAAGTGATAGTTCAGAGCCAGTTCTCTCAGACCGTGACACTGGTCAGCAACACACAGAATGCCTGCGACGACAGAAGACGGATGGCTTTCACCGGCACAACACACTACACATAATACAGTCTGAATAACGTCTATTCTCAGATGCGTTGTGATTTCTCATCAACGATTCTGAAAATCTGAATTCTGAGCTAGTTTTTTTATTTATTCCACATATGCATGAACAAAGAATTTGGAAGAATATGGGTCACCAAACATTTGATGGACCCCATTGACTTTCCCCCCCCCTCCATACTATGGAAGTCAATGGGGTCCAAAAACTGTTTGGTTACCAGCTTTCTTCAAAATATCGTCCTTTGTGTTCAGCAGAAATGGAAACTCATACAGGTTTGGAACAACTTGAGGGTGAGTATATGATGACAGAAGTTTTGGAACTATCCATTTAATATCATTTTTTCAAATTACATAGTTGACCTAAAATCAGAATTGTCATATCATGTGTTGTTGCAAATCCATGATTCTTTGTCATTCACAAAACTTTTTTTTTTTAACCTGACCTGCTCCTTTATAATTGAATGAAAGTGAAATTAGTCATGTACTCTTTGTCAGTTTGAAACTTGTTAGCACTTCCCCTATTGACTCTTACCATATGGAGAGAAGCGGTTAAGAATACGGTTTCAACTTTAACTTTTCTCCATTAACGGGAGAGAGAGAAAGTCATGTACCGGTAGGTTTGCAATGAAATGAGGCAGAGTATAAATCACAGGATTGTAATATTTGGGTAAACAATCACTTTAAACCCAACAGGGGGACTTAAGAGAACAAACTTCATAAAAAGATTTGTTTTTGTTGTTTAGTTCTATTTTTTAATCATACTGAAGTGTATGAAAGTACATCTTCCTCCAACAGGAGCTAAACAGGCCTGTAAAAAAATCTTTATACACAACCGCTAGTCCCATCAGTCAAGCCAGCGAGAGTGAAAACATTGGTGTGCCTCTAATACAATAATTACGGTAGTCTTCTTTATGAGGAGCACAAAGGTGGCGCTTTGTTTTTGTTAGTTTTTTTCCATGGAGTTGGCCATTATCATATTCTGCCTGTACACACCTTGTTTATTAGCAGCATGTGACTAACAGAGATTGAACAATGACCGCCACAGACTTTACTGTTGTAGATGATAATAGCCTGCTATAAATACATGTATATGTAATTGGATGATATTTAGGGCCCAAGCCTTGAAAAGGCGAAGGCCCTATTGTTTTCCTCCGGATTATTTTTCTTCTTCTTTATTATTATTATATTACTACCTTTTGGGCACTTTTGGGGGCCTTAACGTGCTCAAAAACTCTTGAAACTTTGCACAAATGTCAGAACCCGCGGCCATTAGAGCCGGACTGAAGCTGGGACCCGGGCGTGGCAGGGGGGCTCGACAGCGCCCCCTGGAACGCGGTCCGAAAACTTGGTCCATAAATCAAACACGCTTGCGTGTAATAATATTAAACTCGGTACACTTATAGATCTCATCGGTTCATATATCCTTCGTGCTCTGACTTTTTACCCCAGCCCAACAGGAAGTCGGCTATTTGGCGTAGTTTAAAAAACACATGCAATGGAATTTAAAATACTCCTCCTAGACGATTCAACCAATCACCACGAAACTCGGTGTGCATGAAGTCAAGACATGGAGGATGAAAAATTGCGAGGGGATTTTTGATATCTCGAACGGTTTGGCCGTGGCGAGGAAACGAATTTATGGCGAATATTGGAAACAGGAAGTGTGTTATAACATCCTCATACATTAATTGATCTTGATGAAACTTCAGCAGTGTGTTCGTTGTAAGAGGCCGATCACATGGATGTGACTATTGTGAGTCAAAGTTATAGCGCCACCAACTGGCAGCAGGAAGTGTGTCACTTTCAAAATGCTTTGAATTCACCCTCTTATTTTTACCCGATTTGCTTCAAACTTTATGTGTATAATGTAAACACACGGCAGATGTAGACCTGTGAAAGAATTATTGATATCTTAAATACTGTTGCCATGGCAACGCTTTAAACTGTTATATTCTTTTTGGGTGCATTTGAGGCTCTTAACATGCTTCAAATTGCATGAAACTCAACATGCATATCAGATTTATTAGGTACTAGGTATGTGTGAAGTTTCAGAAACGGGCGCGGTGGAGGGGCTCAGTAGCGCCACCTTTAGTCAAAAATGGGGTATTAGTTTTACCTACAGTAACAAAAATCGGTATCTATATTTATCTCCCCGAGCCGGACAACTTTCTAATTTACAGTCATTAGCTCCGACCAACAGGAAGTCAGATATTTTGGTTTGAATGTGATTTGATGGGAATTTTGCCAGTCTCTCTCAGTGTCTGTGTGTGTGAGAGAGGAGGGGGGCTTTATTTTAACCCTTTCTCTGCTGTGTGGGACTTCTCGGGCACTTTTGGGGCCCTTAACGTGCTCGAAAACTCTTGAAACTTTGCACACAGGTCAGAACCTGCGGCCATCAGGGCTGGGCTGAAGCTGGTACCCGGGCGTGGCAGGGGAGCTCAACAGCGCCCCCTTGAACGTGGTCCGAAAAACTTGGTCCATATATCAAACACGTTTGCATGTAATAATATGAAACTCGGTACACATATAGATTTAATCGGGCCGAACAACTTTCGTGCTCTAAGTTTTACGCCAGTCCAACAGGAAGTCGGCTATTATGGGCTGTATGAAAATGCATGCCCCTGGAATTTGATATACTCGTCCAAGAAAAATTATCCTATCGCCACCAAACTCGGTCAGCATGAAGTCAAGACATTGAGGACGGTAAATTGCGGACGGATTTTTGATATCTCGAACGGTTTGGCCGTGGCGAGGAAACGAAGTTATGGCGAGAAAAGAAAAACACAATGTGTTATAACGTCTTCATACATTTATTGATCTTGATGAAACTTCAGCAGTGTGTTTGTTGTAAGAGGGCGATCACATGGATGTGACTATTGTGAGTCAAAGTTATAGCGCCACCAACTGGCAGCAGGAAGTGTGTTACTTTCAAGATACTTTTGACTAAAGTGGGTGGGTTATTTTTACCTACAGTCACAAAACTCGGTATGTAAATTGTGCTTATCGATCCGGACAACTTTCTCATTTACAGTCATTAGCTCCGACCAACAGGAAGTCAGATATTTTGGTTTGAATGTGGTTTTGTCTCTCTCTGACAGAGTTCCCCCTGCCATTCTCTGTGTGTGTGTGTGTGTGTGTGTGTGTGTGTGTGTGTGTGGGGAGGGAGGGAGGGCACACACACAGACAGCCCCCCCCCTTTTCTGTGTGTGTTTGGAGGGGAGCAGAAAGACTCACACTGATGCAAGCTCTAAAGCAGACTTCTTCTCGACAGTCAAAGCGGGGTTACGTTATTGCCCGTCGTGCACAGGAACCCGAAAGGCAACGGGGTGGCGGCTTTTTATATATATATATATATATATATATATATATATATATATAAATAAATATAGCTGCAAGCAGCGATGGAGGGCCCAAGCCGGTGGCAGCGCCAGCCCGGTGCCTTTAGTGTAACTAAAGGCACCAGGGTGGCGGTGCCACCGGCTTGGGCCCGTAATCGCTGCTTGCAGCTATATTTTTAGTTTGTTTCTGTACCTTTTCTATTAAAATACAATAATTTACACTACTGTTACAACGTTTGGGGAAGCCAAGATTTTCTTTTATGCTTTTGAAAGAAGTCTCTTATGCTCAACAAGGCTGCATTTATTTGAACAAAAATACAGTACAAATAATAATATTGTGAAGTATTATTATGATTTAAAACGATTTTTTTTAATACATTTTAAAATGTAATTTATTCCTGTGATGGCAAAGGTATTATTCTAGTCACATGACTCTTCGGAAATCATTCTAATATGCTGATTTGCTGCTCAAGAAACATTTATTATTAATAATGTTGAAAACAGTTGTGTTGCTTACTATTTTTGTGGAAAACTACGGTATTGTTTTTAGGATTCTTTGATGAACAAAGGTCAAAAGAGCAGCATTTATTTGAAACGGACATATTTTGTAACATAAAAGTCTTTACTGTCACTTTTGATCAATTTAATGCGTAATTTCTGAATAAAAGAATTATTATTTTGTAATTCTTACTGAACCCAAACTTTTGAACGCTAACACAAGTAGTTTGTTTCACATTTGATTACTTTAGTATTTATTCTGAATGTCTACTTAATACTTCTTTAAGATGCCAGTCTGATACTTTATTTGTATTAATGCTATCTATTGCTCGTAGTTTGTGTAAGTGTTGCAAACATGCAAACATTTTAAATTTACTTGAGAATATTTACTACATACTATATTTCAATTTAATTTGTTACCACTGGTATTAATATTTAGCTTTTTAAATAAAAGAGTGTGTTCGAGTATTTCATGAACTTGCCAGTAATGGGTCATTCATTGCGTCGGTCACGTGACAAATGAACGAAAGACTCGGAAGGTAAATTAAATATTTATGTTTCCTGTAAATTATATTTGGGTGCATTATAATGATTTCTTAATTCAAATATGATCAAGATTGCGTAGATGGATGTGTTCGGTGAATTTGGCTGTTAAAAGTATAACATTTAAAGGCACTTGAACGAAATGACTCGATTAAAGATTCGTTCATTTTGAGTCAGTAAATGTATCCGAACTTCCCATCACTAGAACTTGCCAACATCCCAGAACAGAGATTCTCAACTCCGGCCCTTGTGATCCACTTTCCTGCAGAGTTTGATCAAACACACCTGAACAAGCTGATCCAAGCCGTCAGGATTACTAAACCACAACAGGCGTGTGAGTTTGAGGTAAACTCATCAGGAAAGTGGATCCCGAGGACCCACAGTCCCTTAAATACCACATGTCATACCTGCAGGAGAAACGTGAGGGCAGCTGCTCATCTTCAACAGCTTGAGCGTGTCACTGTTGTTGGCCACCAGGACCTTGAGCGAAGGATCATCCACTGGCGTGTCATCGATTTTCAGAGACGAAAGAGACTTGGAGTTGACGAACACCACGGTTAGTGCAGAGATGAAGTGGGACTGAAAAGAGGAAACCATTAAACGTCAGGAAACATCCAGCCCATCGCCCTAACACACGCCATATAACGCACGTCCTGATACCTTGGGGAGCTCCATGAAGCTCGGTCGAGCAGTGGAGATCAGTCCGAGGGTCTTCAGAGAGCAGTTCACCAGCTGAGACAAGATATCACACGCAGCCTCCGCCGATTCTGTGCTGCTGTCCACCTGTGCCAACACGACACAAACCCTTCAGCCAAGCCACCTTCATTCATACAGCGCTTTTTACAATGCAGATCGTTTCAAAGCAGCTTTACAGAGATAACAGGAAAATAATGCAACAAAGTTTGTTTCCAGAAGAAAATAGCATCACAGTCCCACTTAAGTAAGTTCATTTTTGTTGTAAAAAAGTTATTAATTATATATATATATATCCGCTCTGGAGAAAACCGCGATGTCATCATCCAGCTCAGTTCAGTTCTCATATAATGGTGTCAATGCAGGCAGATCAATAATATTATAATATATTAGCATCTACTAATGTATTTTAGGTTTTGATCAGATATGCCATGTTCAAAGCCACTGTACAATTGCACACATCTACTGAATTCTTTAGTAATGCAAGTCTATCTACATAATTTACTCGCCCTCATGAAAAAAATAAAACCCTAAAAGACTTTCGTTCATCTTCGAAACAAAAGTCAAGTCAAGTCATCATTTATATAGCGCTTTTAACAATGTAGATTGTTTCAAAAGAAGATTTTTTTGATTGAAAGATTCCACTGGTTCAAAATGTTCATTAAAACATTGTAAAAGTTATCGATATCAAGCAGGTTAAATCCAAGTCTACCATATTTAAAAAGTATATCTATACCATATCTACCATATTTGATGTTTGTATTTTTTGTATTTATTTGTTCTGCACAAATATCACATGGATACAGTACAAGGAGGGGAACGAAACACAGTTGGGTTTATACAGAGTTTCACTCCACTTCCATGAATAAAAAAAAAAATGTTCTCTATTTATGTGCAGTGATTAATATTTATGTGAATGAAAGTTTAAATTAAATCTGTTCATCATATAAATCAGAAGACTTGGATTAAACAGCTAGATTTATATGGATTAGTTCTACAATGTATTTATTAACTTTTTGAAGCCTCAAATTTTTGGTGGAATGGACTTTCAATGGAGGAACAGAAATCTCTCATAAATCGTGTTTCCATCTCTAATAGGTTTGTAATGATTTGGTAATGATTTTCATTTTTGAGTTAACTGTCTCTTTAAAGGGTTAGTTCACTCAAATATTACAATTCTGTCATTCCAAACCTGTTTTTTCTTCAGAACATGACATTTTGAAGAATGTTGTAAGACAAACACGGTTCCCAATGACAAAAAATAAATAAATACAATGGAAGTCAATGGGAGCCAAAACTGTTTGGTTACCAACATTCTTCAAAAAATATATATTTTGTGTTCAGTAAAACAAAGAAAGTCATAGAGGGCAAGTAAATATTTCACACTCTCCCTTTAAGGCCAGCATGATTTGTGAGCTGTAATGTTGGGTATTAAAGGGATAGTTCACTTTAAAATGAAAATTCTGTCATCATTTACTCACCCTCAAGTTGTTTCAAACCTGTATTAATTTATTTTTTCTGCTGAACAGAAAGAAAGATATTTTGAAGAATGTCAGTAACCAAACAGTAGTCTGTACCCATTGACTTCCATAGTATTTTTTTTTTCCTACTATGGAAGTCAATGGGTACAGACTACTGTTTGGTTTCTGACATTCTTCAAAATATCTTTCTTTCTGTTCAGCAGAAAAAATAAATTAATACAGGTTTGAAACAACTTGAGGGTGAGTAAATGATGACAGACTTTTAATTTTAAAGTGAACTATCCCTTTAACCATGATCTTCCTCATGTGCCACTCACCTTGAAACTGACGTACTGTAAATGATTGGAGTGCCTCTTTATGATCTGCTTGATCAGGTCAGGATGTGTGGCCTTCAGGTAAGAGCTGGCAGGCTGGTTGAGCTCAAACTCGAAGCACCTCCACAGCTCGGGCATGTGGAAGGCCTGGTTCCAGCAGCGGCAGACCTCTGAGGCGAAGGCACGGTCCAGGAGCGGCAGGTACTGAAAGATGTGAAGCAGGATCTCCTGGGGCAGTCGAGTCCAGTGGGGCATCAGCTCTCCGGAGTCGTCGTGGGGCTGCTTGACCCGCTTGCAGGAGTCCGTCGGCCCAGCGCAGGACGAGGTGCTGCTGTCCTCTCGCTCTCTGCTCAACCTCCTCTTCATTCTTGGGGGCCTGAGAGAACTGTGAAGCATGAGAAGTGAAGTATAAACAACAGCCGAGTGAAAATACACACAAAGAGAAGAGAAGCATAATTATGTGAACAGAATGTGCATCCTAGAACAATTATTAGACTTATTATACATATACACTTATGATTTATACTTATGATTAAATATATATATATATATATATATATATATATATATATATATATATATATATTACACACACACACACACACAAACACAAATACAAAAATATTAAAAATATATATATAACGTGTCATTTTTATATGAATGATTCTGAACTTTCCTAGAAACAAGTGCAAGTGAGTCCTCTTCGGATCAACACACGACTCAATTGCATGGCAGGGATATTATCCATTAATAAAAACATAATCAGCCCGTTCTAAACATACTAACTTACACATATTTAGTCATGGAGCCAGTGATCTATTTAGATTAAGCCACCATTAGCCTTACTGTGAATCCCGTGTTTACCTGTTTTGCGTGTTACTCATGTTATCTCCGTTCAGCTCGTTCGCAAACAGTGAAAAACAAACAAAATCCTGATAACTCGTGTGAATGTCAACCCGGACAGGAGCCTGAACGCATCAGAGTAGAGCCGAGCGCACGCATTAGAAACGAATGAGCGCAGATTTATGAAGTTATATCTCGTTTTTTCGGGAGTCTGAGTGCGTATGTCTCGGCGATATGTCTGGTTGACCTACTTCTGTTATGTACCGCGGGAGATTTCAGAGTCCCCGCCTCCTCTCAACGCTGAAAATGGCGATGTTGTAACTTGTTGTCGAGTGTGAGGAGTATGGGGAGGCTGCAGACCTGGAGCCGGTAGATATAGGACCCAAACAGTTTTACGCCCCTGACAGTTTTACGCCCCTGTTGTTCCTGATGCGTCCAGTAGGGGGAGGCTGTACAGCGACACGAAATTAATTGATTTATTTATTTTGTATTGCAAATGAAAGGATACAGACATTAACAGTGAGAAGAGGGAAAAAAAAACAAAAAAAACAAGGGGGTATACGGACATCAAAAGAGATTGAATTAGGCTACTACACAAATCAATACAATATTACATTGTCAATAAAAAAATAAAGGTTCTATACAACAGACTCGAGGATATTATTTGTTTTAGAAACCTTTGAGTTTAAAGGTTTTGCCATTGGATGGTTCTGTCTTTATGCAGATGAAACTTGCCCAGAATTTACCTAAAAGTTCAGGACGATCTGGCTTAAATTTATCTTACCACGTATGTAGGACACTGTTTTGTAGCTGTATGACGACCAATAGAGAATAGTACAGCAGATATTAAATCGAGGATCCATATGATTACACGGTACTGTATGTCTAATTGTCTAAATATGGTTAATATCTAAATGTAACTTTATATAAATTCACAACAACATATTTCACTTAGTCTCCATATAAAAACATACGGTGAGTAGGCCTATAACTGCAGTAGGTCATATCATTACTTGTCATAACACGTAGTTGATCCAACTATGTGTATTTTTAATTTTTCAATTCACAAAAACAAGTCTTCTGTAGGCTGAGTGAAGAGAGTGAACACCGACTGAATATCTGCATCTATTTTTCTATTTTAATCCGTGCAGATCTACACTGTAGCGTTTATATTTAAATGAACAAAAAACACAAAATTGTCAAGTCTATGGACGGGTTATTAATGTGTTAGCGTCGATTTAATGATGTTATTTCGCAGTATATCCCTCTACTGGACGCATCAGGAACAACAGGGGCGTAAAACTGCCAGGGGCGTAAAACTGTTTGGGTCCTATATCTACCGGCTCCAGGTCTGCAGCCTCCCCATATAGGCAAGTTGTGCCGCCTGGCCCTCAAGTGTTTCATCGCATGCGCGGTACCGATAGTGTAGGAAAACCGTGACGTTTTCTACCACGTAACTACGCGCATGCGTGAAACGGATCGTGCAGGTGGAACGGATCATAGACATGTATAAAGGCTAGATGGCTCAAGGCGGAGTCAGCTGTGTCGTCAACTTGGCGGCCATCTTAGGTCAGGAGACTGCGCTGCTGCTCCCTGCTGCTGTGGACGGAAGGTGAGTGACAAATGCTCGTAACTTGCTGAATTCTTGACGGATTTACAAACGGTTTGGTTTATTACAAACCTTATTAACGTGGCTATGATTTGTGCTGATGCCGATGTTTTAATTGTAGCTTCACGTTTTGAGAAACGCTTAACATTGCAGCGTAGCTGTGTGTTTCATGGCATCCCTGACGTTTATGACACACAAAGCCGTTTGAAAATCGGTTGAAAATTGAGCAAAATAAGGTTATTTCAGCACTACATGCACAATAGACTTTAATGTTATAACTGGACGAGCGGTGCTGTCCTAAGATGGCCGCCGTGTGACGTCGTCGGGTCCGATTGCCATCTAGCCATTTATCCTCCCCTCAAAGTGATCATAGTGCTACTACATAGTGGCGAGACGGATCACAAAACTTATCACGGATCCGTGGTTTGATTAAAGTCAATTTTATTTTAAAATGATTACTCTCTCACTCTTGAGCGTCTGGCGCGAGTGATTTCAATGTTAAGTCAATGTAAGACTAGAGGTCCTGCGGCGTGGTAGACGCGAGCCTCATTCGCGCGCCCAGTTTGCGCGAATGAGGCGAATTGCTATCACAGATAATGTCTTTTCTATCATTTCACTGTAGCTCAGCATCACGATGTAAAGTTAACGTTATTGCATGATCACAGTTCATATTCATATGTGTGGGGAAAGATAAGCTATTAGAGTAAAAATATTGCGTTAGGCTACTTCAGTTAATAAGAAAAAAGATTTTACAATTCCTGAAAATGCAGTGATGAAGTTCATGTTCTCATGATTTATTTTTATTAATAACAATGTTTCAAAACATCCCCCCCTCTGTTTTTTCACAAATCGCACCCTAGGCATAACTACAATATTTAATGTTTTTCACAGTCAGTAATTCATACTGTAACATTCGTTTGTTTGTTGTCATGTTGCAGTTTGTTTGAAATAACACACCTGTTCACCTGAAGGAAATCTCGACGAAGTGCTATTAGAAGACATCCTGTCAAAGCTTTTTGGTACATATCGCCTACCGTAGATGCAACGCGCATTTGAAAAAGCGAGGCGCTGGAGAGCAAAATTAGTTTGAATGCAAAATACAAATTCACCACAAGATGGGAGTAATTCCTACTTATTGTCCCTTTAAGGACTATCTACGGATTTTTCTTGTTGAGGAGTCAGTTATTTGTCTGTATTTTTTATTTTTACTTATTTTTATTTTATTTATTTTATTTTTGTTAATGTATTCAATGCAGTGCTGTTTCTTCTTTGTAAAAGAAATACTACTAATACATTTTTTTTTTTTTAAAGACAGTCAGTTACACAAGCAAGAAAGACCTATGAAGCTTTTGTTACTTTAAATTATTGTAATTTTACCCCTGGTATGATCTTTTTTATATTATTATTGTTATTTTCTACTTGTTGTGAGGTGTATTTTCATGTACAAATCTTTGTATATTTTCTGTTGCAATAACAAAACAAAAAAAGACAGTCAGTTACACCTGTTAAAAAATGTATACAAAGATTTAAAGCTGACATTAAGATAACATGCTATTTTTGTTTGAATTCTGATTAAACAGTGGTTCACTTATTTTGGTTGTGTCACTACACTGATATTGGTGTATTTGTCAAGTGTAAGATTTTCAAGTGTTGAAAATTTCAAATATGTCAAGTGATATATTTGGGTATTTTGACTTTGGGTATTTGAACCCCACAAACAAAAATGCCTTTTTCTAAAATTTCCTAAGCAAATTTTACATTCACAAATGCAAATTTTCAAACTGTAAACCTGTCTTCTTAAAAGACATGGAAAATTATTTAAAAGTGATTTAATCTAACAAGAACGCTATAAGGACTGTTAGGATTTACTTTGCCTTTGATCTCTTCATGTGAATATTTTTATGTGATGTAATGGCCCTCTCTCTCTCTTTCTTTTTTTCCTTTTTTAATTAATTTTTTTATTTATTTTTTCTCTTGTTTTCCTCGCTATTGTCTCATTTATTATTGTTGTGATTGATATTATGTTATGTATGCTTATTTTTTTGTATGTTCCAATTCTCTGCAATAAAAAAATAGACAGTTATAGCTTACGTTAATCAGTTTCTTGCGTTTGTCTTGTGAATAAAAGTTCTATATTTGGTGTTATATCGCTAGTAAAACTACAGTAGGACTGCATTGTTTGTGGAATGTGCTTTACTGTGGATAAAAAGAATGTGAATATCTCTATTAGTATTTAATACATTTTGGAATAAAGCTGTTACATAGCAAAATGTGGAAAAAGTGAAGCGCTGTTAATATTAGATTCATAGTAATAATAATGTAATTATTATCTCTACATAATAATCTCTTGTATGTATATTATAAATATTTTCCTTGGGTCAAATATGGACTTCTGTATGACTAATATAACATCACAACAAGTCAATCTTTACGAATAGCAAGTTAATGTTCAGGTACTCTTTGGCCAGGAATATGACCATTAAGTCAAAAAGTGACCTCTGTATACAGAATTCAAAGACTCTGTATGGCAGATTTTTTATCAAAAGTAGTCTATTTTTTTTTTTTTTTTTTTTTGCACCCTTTAACCGGAAATAAGTTCAATAGGTCAGATATGGCCATATATGGCTTATGGAGCATCAGAATGAGTCAATGAGTATGTATACAAAAATCAAGATGAGGACTCTTTGGCAAAAAATATGTTCAATAGGTCAAATATGGAATTCTGAATGGCTGATTTAACATCAGGAGTCTCTAAGTTTATATAGTTTAAAACCAATTAGGACCATTTGACCAGAAATAAGTTCAATCCGTCAGGATATGGACTTCTAAATGTACTTCAATATGGCTAATGAAGCATCAGAAGTTGTCTATGAGTATGTATGGAAAGTTCAAGATTGAGGATTTTTTGGCCAGAAATATTTTCCTTGGGTCAAATATGGACTTCTGTATGGCTAATATAACATCACAACAAGTCAATCTTTATGAATAGCAAGTTAATGTTCAGGTAACTCTTTGGCCAGGAATATGTCCATTAAGTCAAAAAGTGACCTCTGTATACAGAGTTCAAAGACTCTGTATGGCAGATTTTTCATCAAAAGTAGTCTATATTTTTTTTTAGGACCCTTTAACCGGAAATAAGTTCAATAGGTCAGATATGGCCATATATGGCTTATGAAGCATCAGAATGAGTCAATGAGTATGTATAGAAAAATCAAGATGAGGACTCTTTGGCCAAAAATATGTTCAGTAGGTCAAATATGGAATTCTAAATGGCTGATTTAACATCAGGAGTCTCTAAGTTTATATAGTTTAAAACCAATTAGGACCCTTTGACCAGAAATAAGTTCAATCCGTCAAGATATGGACTTCTAAATGGACTTAAATATGGCTAATGAAGCATCAGAAGTTGTCTATGAGTATGTATGGAAAGTTCAAGATTGAGGATTTTTTGGCCAGAAATATTTTCCTTGGGTCAAATATGGACTTCTGTATGGCTAATATAACATCACAACAAGTCAATCTTTATGAATAGCAAGTTAATGTTCAGGTAACTCTTTGGCCAGGAATATGTCCATTAACTCAAAAAGTGACCTCTGTATACAAAGTTCAAAGACTCTGTATGGCAGATTTTTCATCAAAAGTAGTCTATTTTTTTTTTTTTTTTTTTTTTTTTAGGACCCTTTAACCGGAAATAAGTTCAATAGGTCAGATATGGCCATATATGGCTTATGAAGCATCAGAATGAGTCAATGAGTATGTATAGAAAAATCAAGATGAGGACTCTTTGGCCAAAAATATGTTCAGTAGGTCAAATATGGAATTCTAAATGGCTGATTTAACATCAGTAGTCTCTAAGTTTATATAGTTTAAAACCAATTAGGACCCTTTGACCAGAAATAAGTTCAATGGCCTGATATGTATATCTATTGGACTTATGAAGCATCAGTAGGAGTCTTTTAGTATGTATAGAAACTTCAAGATTGAGGACTCTTTGGCCAGAAATATGTTCAGTAGGTCAAATATGGAATTCTAAATGGCTGATTTAACATCAAAAGGAGTCTCTAAGTTTATATAGTTTAAAACCAATTAAGGACCCTTTGACCAGAAATAAGTTCTATCCGTCAAGATATGGACTTATAAATGGACTTCAATATGGCTAATGAAGCATCAGAAGTTGTCTATGAAGTATGTATGGAAAGTTCAAGATTGAGGATTATTTGGCCAGAAATATTTTCCTTGGGTCAAATATGGACTTCTGTATGGCTAATATAACATCACAACAAGTCAATCTTTATGAATAGCAAGTTATTGTTCAGCTACTCTTTGGCCAGGAATATGTCCATTAAGTCAAAAAGTGACCTCTGTATACAGAATTCAAAGACTCTGTATGGCAGATTTTTCATCAAATCAAGATGATTTTTCAATCCATCAAGATATGGACTTCTAAATGGACTTCAATATGGCTAATGAAGCTTCAGAAGTTGTCTATAAGTATGTATGGAAAGTTCAAGATTGAGGATTTTTTGGCCAGAAATATTTTCCTTGGGTCAAATATGGACTTCTGTATGACTAATATAACATCACAACAAGTCAATCTTTACGAATAGCAAGTTAATGTTCAGGTACTCTTTGGCCAGGAATATGACCATTAAGTCAAAAAGTGACCTCTGTATACAGAATTCAAAGACTCTGTATGGCAGATTTTTTATCAAAAGTAGTCTATTTTTATTTTTATTTTTTTTGCACCCTTTAACCGGAAATAAGTTCAATAGGTCAGATATGGCCATATATGGCTTATGGAGCATCAGAATGAGTCAATGAGTATGTATAGAAAAATCAAGATGAGGACTCTTTGGCAAAAAATATGTCCAGTAGGTCAAATATGGAATTCTGAATGGCTGATTTAACATCAGGAGTCTCTAAGTTTATATAGTTTAAAACCAATTAGGACCATTTGACCAGAAATAAGTTCAATCCGTCAGGATATGGACTTCTAAATGGACTTCAATATGGCTTATGAAGCATCAGAAGTTGTCTATGAGTATGTATGGAAAGTTCAAGATTGAGGATTTTTTGGCCAGAAATATTTTCCTTGGGTCAAATATGGACTTCTGTATGGCTAATATAACATCACAACAAGTCAATCTTTATGAATAGCAAGTTAATATTCAGGTAACTCTTTTGCCAGGAATATGTCCATTAAGTCAAAAAGTGACCTCTGTATACAGAGTTCAAAGACTCTGTATGGCAGATTTTTCATCAAAAGTAGTCTATATGTTTTTTTTTTGTTTTTTTTTAGGACCCTTTAACCGGAAATAAGTTCAATAGGTCAGATATGGCCATATATGGCTTATGAAGCATCAGAATGAGTCAATGAGTATGTATAGAAAAATCAAGATGAGGACTTTTTGGCCAAAAATATGTTCAGTAGGTCAAATATGGAATTCTAAATGGCAGATTTAACATCAGGAGTCTCTAAGTTTATATAGTTTAAAACCAATTAGGACCCTTTGACCAGAAATAAGTTCAATCCGTCAAGATATGGACTTCTAAATGGACTTCAATATGGCTAATGAAGCATCAGAAGTTGTCTATGAGTATGTATGGAAAGTTCAAGATTGAGGATTTTTTGGCCAGAAATATTTTCCTTGGGTCAAATATGGACTTCTGTATGGCTAATATAACATCACAACAAGTCAATCTTTACGAATATCAAGTTAATGTTCAAGTACTCTTTGGCCAGGAATATGACCATTAAGTCAAAAAGTGACCTCTGTATACAGAATTCAAAGACTCTGTATGGCAGATTTTTTATCAAAAGTAGTCTATTTTTTTATTTTTTTATTTTTTAGGACCCTTTAACCGGAAATAAGTTCAATAGGTCAGATATGGCCATATATGGCTTATGAAGCATCAGAATGAGTCAATGAGTATGTATAGAAAAATCAAGATAAGAACTCTTTGGCCAAAAATATGTCCAGTAGGTCAAATATGGAATTCTGAATGGCTGATTTAACATCAGGAGTCTCTAAGTTTATATAGTTTAAAACCAATTAGGACCATTTGACCAGAAATAAGTTCAATCCGTCAGGATATGGACTTCTAAATGGACTTCAATATGGCTTATGAAGCATCAGAAGTTGTCTATGAGTATGTATGGAAAGTTCAAGATTGAGGATTTTTTGGCCAGAAATATTTTCCTTGGGTCAAATATGGACTTCTGTATGGCTAATATAACATCACAACAAGTCAATCTTTATGAATAGCAAGTTAATATTCAGGTAACTCTTTTGCCAGGAATATGTCCATTAAGTCAAAAAGTGACCTCTGTATACAGAGTTCAAAGACTCTGTATGGCAGATTTTTCATCAAAAGTAGTCTATATGTTTTTTTTTGTGTGTTTTTTTAGGACCCTTTAACCGGAAATAAGTTCAATAGGTCAGATATGGCCATATATGGCTTATGAAGCATCAGAATGAGTCAATGAGTATGTATAGAAAAATCAAGATGAGGACTTTTTGGCCAAAAATATGTTCAGTAGGTCAAATATGGAATTCTAAATGGCTGATTTAACATCAGGAGTCTCTAAGTTTATATAGTTTAAAACCAATTAGGACCCTTTGACCAGAAATAAGTTCAATCCGTCAAGATATGGACTTCTAAATGGACTTCAATATGGCTAATGAAGCATCAGAAGTTGTCTATGAGTATGTATGGAAAGTTCAAGATTGAGGATTTTTTGGCCAGAAATATTTTCCTTGGGTCAAATATGGACTTCTGTATGGCTAATATAACATCACAACAAGTCAATCTTTACGAATATCAAGTTAATGTTCAAGTACTCTTTGGCCAGGAATATGACCATTAAGTCAAAAAGTGACCTCTGTATACAGAATTCAAAGACTCTGTATGGCAGATTTTTTATCAAAAGTAGTCTATTTTTTTATTTTTTTATTTTTTAGGACCCTTTAACCGGAAATAAGTTCAATAGGTCAGATATGGCCATATATGGCTTATGAAGCATCAGAATGAGTCAATGAGTATGTATAGAAAAATCAAGATAAGAACTCTTTGGCCAAAAATATGTTCAGTAGGTCAAATATGGAATTCTGAATGGCTGATTTAACATCAGGAGTCTCTAAGTTTATATAGTTTAAAACCAATTAGGACCCTTTGACCAGAAATAAGTTTATTCCGTCAAGATATGGACTTCTAAATGGACTTTGTTATGGAAATTTTACATTTAGATATGTTTCTTTTACTTTTATATGGGTACAACTTTTATTAACGATGAAGATTCATTTTTACTCATAAGCATTTAAAAGAATATAATCAAAAGCACATTATTAAAGATATAAAACTAAGTTTTTATACATGCATAAGTTAGAATAGGCTTGCAAGAACAATATGTTCGAACAATATGTTCTAAGAAGAACTAAGTAGCAAGTGACTTTTTGTACTCCAAGTGTGAAAAATATATGCGCAGCTTTGATCGAACTAAAGATAGACAAGATGTGTGAAAAAGAGCAGCAGCTAAGGACAGGAAACTTTTGCAGACATGACGTTGCTCAGACCAGTTAGAATTTGGGTTGGACATGAGATAATGAGCTAAGACATCTCCCTTTAAGGTAACAAAGGATTTTTTACACAGGGTGTGTTAGGGTATATAACCTTGGCGAAAGGGACTAGCCTTCGCCTTCTCATGTCAGATGCTCTCTGCGTGAGAATGCCATGGGCCTTCTCATATCAGACGCTCTCTGTATGTGAATGCCAATTTCTTGCAAGAAATAAACTTTGATACTTTGACTTTTCGAAGATTCCACTTGTCTGTTTTCCTCCTCACTTTTCAAATAGAATAATTTCCACAACAAATGGCGACGAGGATGGGATGCAGTAACCAACGATCGGCGTGACTGAGGGGAACAATTGACTGATCATCCCGAGAGACCATACTCTGCGGCTCAATATCCTCAACCTTAAGGAGAGAGAATTGTTCTACTCATCACGACGACCGTGGTGAACGCACTCCCAGAAAAGAACTGACAAGGTCATCAAAAAGACGGTGAGAGAAAATTTAAATTATTCACATAGTGGATAAGAAAATTATTTGCGTATTGAATATTTTTTCTAAAAGGGTCAGAGTTTTGGAATAAGCGTTTCCAAACAGGGTTTGAGAATAAGCCTAAAAGTAAGTTCTCAAATGCCATGTGTTAATTCTTCTCTAAAAGGGCCAGAGTTTTGAGAATAGGTCTGATAGAAAATTTCTCAAACACCAGACAAGGTGCTCGTTCGAAATAAGCTGATAGTAAGTTTCGGACATTAGAGGAGGCACTTGTTTGGGAAAGACCTGCATCGACGGAGGCAGGCAATTTTGAAAGTCCTAGATTGACGAATTTAGGCATGTCGTGGTGGCCACGCTGAGAGGAGAGTTAACACAGTAAATATAGTGCGTGGTGACCACGCGGGGGAAAATATTTAAATACGCAAACATAAATACTGTTGATTAAAAGTATATGTATAAAAATATACATATATATATATAGAGATAAAAGTAAATAAAAATAAAATGGATAACAAAAATTCGAAAAGAGAGGAGGAACAGGTGGTTAATTTCGGTAAGAGCTCGTATAGAGCCATGGATAAAGTAATGGGAACCTGGTATCATGATTTTGTGCCGTTTTTGATAAACCAATATGGGTTTAATGGAGGTTTAAGTGTGTCACATTTGACTAAAACTAAAGCAAATTGGTCGACTCACGTTGTCAAGAGGAAAGACAAGACACATAGAGAAAAGCATTATGCAATCTTAAAAATGACATATCTTTGAAAAATGACGTCTGACATTGTTTCTTCTTCTCCCTATTATGGCATTGTTTTTTTGTTTGTTTTTGTTTTGTGAGAATAAGATAGGAGGACAGGATGTATCCGGCTCATCTTCCACCTCCTCGCAATCCTAACCAGATTCCAGCCGAGGCAGAAGGACGGGGTCACACAGTTCCTAACGCACCACACGAAAAACCACCACCACTCTGCAACCCTCCAGAAAATGAAAGTAAAGACTTTGTTCTTGGATGGATTGGACAGTGACATTTCAAAAGCAATTCAAAAGAGCTGTGTCGGATGGCAACTGGCCTCCACAGAAGAAATGAGACGACACGCAAGACATCATGAAAGTGCAGCGGAAAATCAACGCAGCCAAGCAAGACAAAGACCTCATGTTGGCCCTGGTGACAATGCAAGGTGCGTATATGGGCAACAACGACTCCACCCATTACCAAATGAACCAGAGAGGCAATGGCAGAGGAAGAGGAGAGGACGTGGTCGGGGAAAAGGACGAAACTGTCAACCATTTCAACAACAACGCAAAGAGCCCTATGACAAATGTTTTAATTGTGGACGAAAAGGACATTGGCGTTATGAATGCCCACACGGCGAAGGCGGGGATCAGGCGGATTGAAAGGAGGAGGAGGGGGTGAGCGACGGGGTTCCTGTCTCTCCAACTGATGAGTATAATTTACCTTTATTTTCTGATTCTGCTCTATGCAATGAAGACTTGCTTGCTAGGGTTTTCTATAAGACTCATATTTCTTTACCCTTGATAGAAATGACGGTTAATGACGTATCTTTACTATTTCTGCTTGACACGGGAGCTTCCAATTTTGTAATTAAAGCCACAGAGTTTGAAAAAACAGTTCCACTATCTGGGAAGACGACTTCTTCCAGAGGTGCAACTGGTCATGTGGTCATAGAACCATATTCGAAAACACTTGAGTGTTCAATTGAAGGGGAAAAATAAAATAAAAAATTAAGCATTGTTTTTTAATTACTAAGTTATGTCCAGTGAATTTAATGCGAAGGGATTTACTTTGTAAGTTGGGTGTTTTTGTTTACTGTGGTGATCAGGGCTTATCAGCTGACATGAGAATGACGCATGAAACTGAAAGCACAGAGGATTTTTCTCTGTTTGTATATGAATGGCAAATTTCTGACACATGTCTGACCACAAAGCGGCTCATGACAGAGTGTTGCCATCTTCTGAATCTATGAGAGACTCAGATTTACATTGCACTTCTCATGTAAGCACTGATCATGATGATGAATATGCGCAGCAATGATTTAATGTTGACATAGAAATTGTGACGACTGACTATGTGTATTGGACTGACCAATGGTGTGTTTTGAATGTGAAATTGACTGACAAACAGACAGTGTTTTATGACATGGAAAATGCACAAGCCTCATATCGCTGGCCAAACCAGTGAAGGCTGAATGATGTGACGCGGGTCCCTTCATGGCCAGGTGCCATGAACTGACCGACTGGGTCATAATAGATCAAAAAAAAAGAATGATCTGCCAAAATGAAGGTACCAAAAACAGCCATGTCATGAAACACAGAAGTTTGAGAGCAGTCACAGTGTTGGATGAGGAAGTGAAACTAAACAGACTGAGTTTAACAACTCCCTGTCATAACAGACGGGTTGGAGAGAGTTTCCAAAATGTTTATGGGCTACTGATAAATATGATGTAGGTCTGATTGCAGATTGTGAGCCGATTCAAATAAAGACCAAATCCGACTATAGACCAAAGAGAAAATGCAGTATCCATTGAAAAAGAAAACAGATCAGCAGAGAAGGCTGCAGCTCAACTTCCTGTTCAGATAAGCATAGCAATAGAGCTGAATGAGGAACTAGGTGACAGAAGCGATGCAACAACAACACGCTTCTACCTATGATAAAGAGAAATGGAGGAAGGCAGGCTGGGAATATGAAAATGGACAATGGGGCCCCAACCATTAAATAACAAACCATGTTTACCTTCTGATTTTCTTTCAGGTATATGGAAGTTTGATGCATGGATTGGACCATGTCTCAAAAGGGAGGATGTTTACTATTATGCAAAATAACTGATTTACCAAAGTTTTTCCACAGTGGCAGCAGATTTTTGCAGCAGATGTTTGATTTGTGGGACTAACAATGTGGGGAGGGGTCAGGCAATGAGACAGGTGGGGCATCCCAGGCTGCCAAAACCATTCTCACATGTAATGTTTGATTATATTGAATTATCACAATCTGACAAAAAGAAATACTGCATAGTGGCAGTAGACATGTTTTCAAAATGGGTAGACGCCATGCGAACAGCAAAGGCAGATACAAAAGGAGTGGCAAACCTGCTCCTACAGGAAATTGTCCCACGATGGGGAAATCCTGAAAAATTATTAAGTGACAATGGTTCACATTTAGTAAATAGTGCAATTTCAGCAGTTGAAGCATTCCTGGGTACATCCGGAATCAGGGGGAGCTAACTTACATGAGAATGAGAAAGATGGACTGGGAGGCACAAAATCCTCAAACATTGCCTGACACCACTCTGTGTGAAAATGACATGTTGCAATATTGTGTTGAGCTGGATAAGGTGTTCTGTGATATCTCAAAACAGGTCCAGGCAGCAGTTCCAGAGCCAGCTGAGACGGCCCTGCACAGCATCCGAGGAGAGTTCGTGTTGATAAAGGATCTGAGACGAAAGCATTGGAAGGCGAAAAGGTGGCAGGGGCCATTCCAGGTTTTGCTGACAACTCACAATGCGGTGAAAGTCGAGGATCTAGCTCATGCGGTAGCTGCAACGGAAGAAGAATCCCACTCAAAGCTAACGAGTGCCAAACAGAGATCAGACTAACCAGAGGCGTGTCATCCTGTAGGTTACCAATTTGAAAACCACCGTCACTGGAGAGCAGACAAATTAATAGTAAGAGACGATCCTGCAATTTTAGGAGTGGTCAGAACTGTATCAAGGACTTTGTGGGACTTTAACGGCGTGGGCATTGGAATAACCTGTCTGATCATGTCAACTAGACCTGCCCTGAGACAAAAAATACATAGAGAAATGGGACTGATATCATTCACACAAGAAAATGTTTTCGCCTGACAAGGTTGTAATGTGTAAGGTTGCAATAGGTCACTAAAACTTATCCTCTTAATTGGTGTGGCTGTAAGCTAGCACGAGATGATAGCATAGAGGTGAAAATGACAAAAGGTAAAGGGAGTATGACAAGCATAATATGGGATCCTATTTCAGCAGCAGGACATGGAGGGTCCATCCATTAAGATCAGACAAATTTAGGAGAATTAATAGGGTTAATTCCATGTGCAATGTAGAAATTACTGAATGTGAAAAATTCTGTAGAAATCAAATCAATATCTCCAAAGAAAGTCAAATGTCAGAACCCATCAGAACACAGTACTAGAGACTTTGACAGGGTATGGGCAGTGAAACCGCAATTAGGGCGACGTATGTTTATGTAAATTAGGGACCCAACAAGGGGCAATAATGGCTGGTACAGCACACACTGTAAAACCACGATAATCATGAATAATAACAAATGTATAACATCTAATGGTACAAATATCACATTGTCCGGGTGACGACGATGACCTCGGAGGGGAGACAACAGCTTGAACAGTATGTGCACACCCTTCCTAAGAAATGGATGGGGTAGCTGTTATCTCAGGACTTTTAGATGTAGGAGGTTTATTTGAAAATATGCCAAAATGTTAGTAACCTCTTGTTTTTTAATTTGACTGACGTCCATCAAAATGTATCAGACATAATAGACCACATTGAAAATGGCCATAGCCACTCCAGATGAAATGTCATCTTCACTAGATAATTGCGTTCTTGGGCTTGCAGGGGTGGACGAAATGGGTAATAAAGTACATTTATGCCAATCGAATGTTTGATTTTGATTTTTCTTTTGATGATTCCATGTTTAATGAATTGTATTTCTAGAATCACTGCTAAGGCAGTGACTGGCCACAATGATGAGAATGAATCCAGGGGAACACATAACAATGATACGTAGAGCACCAGAGGATGAAGTTAATGTTTCAGTGGCTGATGATGATGATGATGAGCGAACATGAGTTTGACTAGAAAATTAAGTAAACTATGGGGAAAATTTACCTGTTGTAAATTACTATGCATATGAAAAAGTAAATGTCAAATTGTGTGTATGTTCTTTGAATGAACATATGGGGGATTGTTATGGAAATTTTACATTTAGATATGTTTCTTTTACTTTTATATGGGTACAACTTTTATTAACGATGAAGATTCATTTTTACTCATAAGCATTTAAAAGAATATAATCAAAAGCACATTATTAAAGATATAAAAACTAAGTTTTTATACATGCATTAAGTTAGAATAGGCTTGCAAGAACAATATGTTCGAACAATATGTTCTAAGAAGAACTAAGTAAGCAAGTGACTTTTTGTACTCCAAGTGTGAAAAATATGTGCGCAGCTTTGATCGAACTAAAGATAGACAAGATGTGTGAAAAAGAGCAGCAGCTAAGGATAGGAAACTTTTGCAGACATGACGTTGCTCAGACCAGTTAAGAATTTGGGTTGGACATGAGATAATGAGCTAAGACATCTCCCTTTAAGGTAACAAAGGATTTTTTACACAGGGTGTGTTAGGGTATATAACCTTGGCGAAAGGGACTAGCCTTCGCCTTCTCATGTCAGATGCTCTCTGCGTGAGAATGCATTGGGCCTTCTCATATCAGACCGCTCTCTGTATGTGAATGCCAATTTCTTGCAAGAAATAAACTTTTGATACTTTGACTTTTCGAAGATTCCACTTGTCTGTTTTCCTCCTCACTTTTCAAATAGAATAATTTTCCACAACAACTTCAATATGGCTAATGAAGCATCAGAACTTGTCTATGATTATGTATGGAAAGTTCAAGATTGAGGATTTTTTGGCCAGAAATATTTTCCTTATGGCTAATACTAACATCACAAACAAGTCAATCTTTACGAATATCAAGTTAATGTTCAAGTACTCTTTGGCCAGGAATATGACCATTAAGTCAAAAAGTGACCTCTGTATACAGAATTCAAAGACTCTGTATGGCAGATTTTTTTTTTCATCAAAAGTAGTCTATTTTTTTATTTTTTTATTTTTTAGGACCCTTTAAACCGGAAATAAGTTCAATAGGTCAGATATGGCCATATATGGCTTATGGAGCATCAGAATGAGTCAATGAGTATGTATAGAAAAATCAAGATGAGGACTCTTTGGCCAAAAATATGTTCAGTAGGTCAAATATGGAATTCTGAATGGCTGATTTAACATCAGGGAGTCTCTAAGTTTATATAGTTTAAAACCAATTAGGACCCTTTGACCAGAAATAAGTTCAATCCGTCAAGATATGGGACTTCTAAATGGACTTCAATATGGCTAATGAAGCATCAGAAGTTGTCTATGAGTATGTATGGAAAGTTCAAGATTGAGGATTTTTTGGCCAGAAATATTTTCCTTGGGTCAAATATGGACTTCTGTATGGCTAATATAACATCACAACAAGTCAATCTTTACGAATATCAAGTTAATGTTCAAGTACTCTTTGGCCAGGAATATGACCATTAAGTCAAAAAGTGACCTCTGTATACAGAATTCAAAGACTCTGTATGGCAGATTTTTTATCAAAAGTAGTCTATTTTTTTATTTTTTTATTTTTTAGGACCCTTTAACCGGAAATAAGTTCAATAGGTCAGATATGGCGCCATATATGGCTTATGAAGCATCAGAATGAGTCAATGAGTATGTATAGAAAATCAAGATAAGAACTCTTTGGCCAAAAATATGTTCAGTAGGTCAAATATGGAATTCTGAATGGCTGATTTAACATCAGGAGTCTCTAAGTTTATATAGTTTAAAACCAATTAGGACCCTTTGACCAGAAATAAGTTTATTCCGTCAAGATATGGACTTCTAAATGGACCTTCAATATGGCTAATGAAGCATCAGAACTTGTCTATGAGTATGTATGGAAAGTTCAAGATTGAGGATTTTTTGGCCAGAAATATTTTCCTTGGGTCAAATATGGACTTCTGTATGGCTAATATAACATCACAACAAGTCAATCTTTACGAATATCAAGTTAATGTTCAAGTACTCTTTGACCAGGAATATGACCATTAAGTCAAAAATTGACCTCTGTATACAGAATTCAAAGACTCTGTATGGCAGATTTTTTTATCAAAAGTAGTCTATTTTTTTTATTTGTTTATTTTTTAGGACCCTTTAACCGGAAATAAGTTCAATAGGTCAGATATGGCCATATATGGCTTATGGAGCATCAGAATGAGTCAATGAGTTTGTATAGAAAAATCAAGATGAGGACTCTTTGGCCAAAAATATGTTCAGTAGGTCAAATATGGAATTCTGAATGGCTGATTTAACATCAGGAGTCCTCTAAGTTTATATAGTTTAAAAACCAATTAGGACCCTTTGACCAGAAATAAGTTATTCCGTCAAGATATGGACTTCTAAATGGACTTCAATATGGCTAATGAAGCATCAGAACTTGTCTATGAGTATGTATGGAAAGTTCAAGATTGAGGATTTTTTGGCCCAGAAATATTTTCCTTGGGTCAAATATGGACTTCTGTATGGCTAATATAACATCACAACAAGTCAATCTTTACGAATAGCAAGTTAATGTTCAAGTACTCTTTGGCCAGGAATATGACCATTAAGTCAAAAAGTGACCTCTGTATACAGAATTCAAAGACTCTGTATGGCAGATTTTTTATCAAAAGTAGTCTATTTTTTTATTTTTTTATTTTTTAGGACCCTTTAACCGGAAATTAAGTTCCAATAGGTCAGATATGGCCATATATGGCTTATGGAGCATCAGAATGAGTCAATGAGTATGTATAGAAAAAATCAAGATGAGGACTCTTTGGCCAAAAATATGTTCAGTAGGTCAAATATGGAATTCTGAATGGCTGATTTAACATCAGGAGTCTCTAAGTTTATATAGTTTAAAACCAATTAGGACCCTTTGACCAGAAATAAGTTTATTCCGTCAAGATATGGACTTTCTAAATGGACTTCAATATGGCTAATGAATTATCAGAACTTGTCTATGAGTATGTATGGAAAGTTCAAGATTGAGGATTTTTTGGCCAGAAAATATTTTCCTTGGGTCAAATATGGACTTCTGTATGGCTAATATATGTAAAGTATATGCCTTATGCTTCGGACTCTGGGTCCGTGTGAATTAGCTCAAATGATCCATAGGGAATTTTAATAACTAATCATGAATATGATTAATATTTTGCATATTACAGTTACATTAAATTGTCGAAAGTGAAAGTGGATTATATGAATATATGAATAATCAATCACAACGAATTATAATTCCTCATTCATATATCAATAATCTCATTTCAGATCGATGATGAGATAATTCCTTAAGGGAAATTAATGCAATTATCAAATCGGTGTTCGTCCAGCGACCAACCGTCAGATTAAGTGATCAATTTCTCAATAAAGCTATCCTTTCTTATAAACTCCAAGAAATATTAACTTTCTGGCCGTGAACATTAATTTTCCGGTGTTTATAAAATTAAAACTACTTAATGTAGTAAATAATAAGAAGAGCTGGTAGCTCGGGTCGTGAACCTCATTGACGTTTGTATTTTTACAAGCACTTTCACAGAAACAGTTGAATATATGGTTTTAATAAAAGCAAACTACAGAATATACAGACTACACATCCTGATTATATGTTTGTACATATCTTACATGTGAACACACAAGACAACGAATAATAGATGAGAGAGAGAAGGTGAGAGAGATAAAGTTCTGAGAATGGGCCGCGCCGTGCCGAAGCACGCGCTGAGATTGTAGAGAGAGAAAGAGAAAGTAAATCACGAATGATCATAGGAGTAGCAACATCACAGACCTTTGAGAGACATCAATGCATCAACCTTAAAACATTAAAACTCGTTAGAGTTTGATTACTTGCAAAATGTTCGTTTGTGTGCACGAGCTGTGTCCAGCCTGGCGCGTGTTCTCGGAGCAGAGTGCGCAGCGCTCGTGCTGAGGCGCGCGTGCTTGTCGCCAGAGCAAGCTGTTCGCGGGGAGTTCTGAAGAAGGCCTCTTTGGAAGGGAAGTTGCTGAAGGAATTCAGGCTTCGTTCGTTCGACTCGTAGGTGGAAACGAACCCAGGAGAATTCGAAAATGGAACAAAAGAAACTTTATAAAGGAAATAAAAAGGAGACGGACTCCAGAGAGGAGTCGATCGCGGACTTCACATGATGAAGACGAAGGCAGGACGCGAGAGAGAGGAAAGGAGGAGCTTTGGCTCTCTCTTTTAAAGGAATGTAAGGATATCGCCTTCTCATGGCGGATCGTCCAATCACCTTCAGTGATCTGAGAGCGGGAGACTTTTCCTTTGTCCTGTCAAGTCCCCAGTCTGTGTAGTTTATGACAGAGCTCCGGGACTAGTCATTTCTATGACTGGAAAGAATTCATATCGAAATAATCATACCATTACAGTCTATTATCGAGATTCAACTCCGTTAGATTTCAGGATTTAAAATGGTATCAAACACATTCAGGTTCCGGTTAGGAATACAACATTTGATTATTATGCATTAGTCTAGACATTTTAAAAGTTTAATTAATACATCCTGATATTGAAATCAATTCCACATCGGTCGTGACACATAAATGGCAACACAAAAATATCAAGTCCATTTGTTGAGGTCTTAAATATGATTCTGTTGAATAAAGTCTCTTGGTGTGTGTGTGTGCTTATCTCTCTGGAGACATGGGTGTCCTGTTACATGTGTTCCTTGGTGTGAGGAATTTTGGGGTGTCCTGTTACATGTCTCTTTGTGTGTGTGTGTGTTGGAATGGACGAAAGAGACCACGCTCTCGTCTGGTCACACAACGAATGAAGTGTATTGAAGTGTAACGAATGAATTTGACCAGATGTCAGAGTCAATGTTGCTACATATTCCCCCTTTTTGTTCGATTAAGTCAGGGGATGGACTTCATCGAACAACAACTTAGCACAATGGATGACAGGTGGTTTGCTAGACTGATGGTTTGGCACCCCCTTTCCGGGGATTCCGTGTGAAACCTTCCGACACGGAGTTTCGTGAGCTTGACTGTGGATGTTGGCATCTCGTTGAGTCTGGTGCAGGATGAAGGCCAAGACGAGTGTCGGTGCGTGGTCGGTGACCTTGGAAAGATACAACAGTATCAGCTGCGGTCCAGGTTTTGGACACAGGTGAGTGGTATTCAGACTTGGAGGGTTGTGTTGACAGGAGCAATGTTCGTGAGTTGGGACCCCCTTTTCTCAAACCAGAGATCTCCTTCTGGATCTAAGGTGACGTTGTAGTTCTTAAAGGATGGGAGTTCCAGTGCTGTCTGGTACTCTTTGCTCGGAAGATGGTACCATGACAGGTTACCGAGGTGTGAGATGGCACCTGTCGGTACTTGAGTCGGCATACTCTGGCTGAGCAGGTTGACACGGCTGGTTGTATCATGCTGTTCGTGAGTGACAGTGGCTGTGTGCGCAGGTGTGTTAGCCAGCCATCGTTCACCTACAATCTTTGCGTGTGTTTTCTGTGACTTGTGTGCGAGGCTTAACTTCAGCAGGGCAGCGTGTGTGGCTGACCAGGGGTTGCAACTCGCAGATTCCTTCAGTGTGGTCTCTGAGGAAGGGCTTGCTAGGGCAGAGATAGTGAATGTCTTTGTGTCAAGGTGCACCCGTGCAGGTTTGGGGCCGGGTACAGCAGGGTGTCGCTGTCGTGGAAGGCCACCACGCCTGGAGTGCATATCTTGAACTGGGTCTGCTTTTCCAGGACCCGATGTTGACAATGTCTTTGAGCCTGTAGGCTCGGTTTGACTCGATGACGGGTAGGTTTAGGAGAAAACCCACTTCTCTCTGCTCGGGGTTGACGTGAAGTGGGGGTGGCGCAACCCAGAGAGTGAGCAAGGTGTGTTTGTAGAGGGGTCAGCTGGCGTGGTGATGCTGGAAGCCAGCACAGTTCGCACAAGGCTTAGTGGTTTCAGGTGCGGTGGGATTACACCTGTGGCTAGGCTGTCATTGGAGGAGCTAACCTCCCACAGCATGTCTGTCGTTAGCGCTGTAATCAGCGGAGTCTGGCAAAGTCTTTCTGGAAGATATTACACAGCGGTTTCATTGAGTTCACATTCTGGTTCGCTGCGTTGACACCTGGACATACCAATGTTAAACAGAGTTCTGGCGGCAGCTACGGCTCCAAACAACGCTCCCAGGAACCGTTCGGATCGGTGTTGGTGCTTAGGAGTCCTGATTGCGTAACAGTCACTTTCTCAAGTTGGTTGAGCATGTGTTCGACCTTGGCCTTGGCATGAGAGAGGGAGTCGCTCTGTCCGTTGGGCACCTTCCCAGCTGTATGGGGCTTACGGCGCTGGGGTAGTGTGTCCTGTAGACCGGGCGGGGGGCTGGATGCGTTGACCATGCACTCGCTGAGTGTATGTTCCGCAGTCGGTGCTCAGGAGTCTCAGTTGTTCTCTCGGTGGCAGCTGTCCTCTGGATGGCTTACAGCACGGCATGGCGAGCCACAGCGGCAACCTGGTACAGATGACAGGGAGAGAGAGAGAGAAAGGGAAGGAAGAGGCAAACGAGGGTTGTCTTTGGTTGGGGCAGGGGCAGTTCTTTTACTTTGTGGTGGGCAGCTAGGTTTAGCTCGCCTTGGCCCCCGTTTTGTCACATCTTTCTGCCAGCCGGTCGCTTGCTTCAATGTCTCGTCAGTGACTCTGGTGCTGTGTTGTGCCGCACATGATGCGTCATAGATAAACATTGGCATGACCCCCCTTTTGCAACTGTTCATCACAAGCTTTTGCGCTGTGATGTCAACAGGTGCAGAACCCGTAATGTTGTCTGCATGCAGCGTGTGCATGTCATGCAGCGGTTTGAGGCACTGGCTGTCAGTGAGTTTAGACGGCGTGCAAGGAGGGGTATAAGTGGTGGCAATGCAAAGTCTTTGTTGTGGTGTCAGAAGCCCGCATGTCCGCTATGTTGGGGGTTGCAGACAGCGGAGCCCGCGTAAGCGGCACAGGGTTAGGCAGTGTAGCCTGTAAAAAGTCTTATGCAGTGTGTAGTCGTTGCAACTGTGAGGGCGAGGGTGGGTGGGTCGGGGTGTGACCACCGCTTTCCGTTTAGTGCGCCAGGCTTGGCGCGGGGCATGAGTTTGGTCATGTGGCTGCAGGTCAGTCTTGACCTTGGCGCAACATTTGTTTACAGTCTTTTGTGAGCTGGAAGGTGCAGGGTAGCGAACTTGAAACTTGACCTGGTGCTAAGTCTGTGTCGTTGTGACTGGCTGTGGGAGTTCCCATGAACTGTGTGACCTGACAGTCTGGCTCTGTGGAAAGTCTCGTGACCTCTGTGATCTGACAGTCTGGCTCGGGTGGCCTGTGTGACTGGATGGGGAGAGGTTCCTGGCACTTGAGCCCAAAGAGTCCGCTTTTTGAAGTCCAGTAAGGGCTCGAAACGATCCAGCAGGTCTTTGCCAATGATGAGTGGATGAGTGTTCATTGGTGAAACGTACACAGGGTGAGTCAGCGACATAGAACCCATCGACAGGTGGATTAGAGTTAGCTGTTCGAGCCGGATGCTATTTTGGCTGTATGAATGCACATTTATTTTTTATTTTTTTATTTATTTTTTTTTATTTTGAAAAAACAAAACAAAAAGGGACAATACATATTAATGAACATTTTCACAAATGTAAATATGTCAGATTATAGCCTTAGGCTAATTTCCATCTGCAGACCCCCCTGGCAGGTTGGTGTTACACACAAATGAATTACATACATTACAAATACACTATATACAAACTATGTACAGAGAAACAACGACAAGAACAGTGATCACATCATGTTAAAACAAACAATAACAACAAGAGTGGACAACAAAGACATATAGAAAAAAGAAAATCATCGACTGTATTACACAAACCACAATTTTGCACATGCCCTGACTGACCTAATATTGCACTGACCCATATTACACCATTCTATATTGGCACTGACCCGCATTGCACTAACCCCTATTGCACAACCCATGTTATACTGACTCTTATAGCACAACCCGTATTACGCTGATAATTGTATCCCCCTTGTAATGCATTTACTCTGTTTTACGTTTGATATATAATGATTAACTAAACATGATTACATGTTTGTGTGTCCCTCAGCCACACCTTTAAATTACTCCTAAAGGTAGGAAGACTTGTGCTTTCCCTCATTAAACAGTGGAATACTATTCCAGAAACTCACTCCCTGATATGACAGGACGTTCTGTGAAAAGGCGGTCCGCCTAAATGCCAAGTCACAATCACCTCTCATAGTGGATCTAGTCCACTCGAGAACCGGCAACACTGCTAGACTTTTGTTTAATAAAATCACTCAATGGTGGAGGCGCCAGACCATGTATAACCTTGTAGATTAGACAGGCTGATTTAAATAATTTGAAATTAGCAAAATTTAAAAGCTTATATTTATCTAAAATTTGACAATGGTGATATGACGAAGGTTTCTTATCTAATATTTTCAATGCTCTTTTGTAGCATACTTCAATTGGCCCGAATAGCAGCATGACTCGTATAGGACCAACTTGTGATACAGTACTCAATATGAGCCAGTATCATAGAGTGCAGGAATGTAATCGCTGCCCGTATCCGTTAATGATGTACGAATATGTCTAAAGTTCCGTATATTAACATTTACAATTTTCACTACTTTTTTAACGTGTTTTTTAAAAGATAATTTCGAGTCTATTAGCACTCCCCAAATACTTAAATTCCTCAACATTAATCAATTCTTGTCCCCCCAAGCAAACTTTCACTGCGGCCACGGTTGTTTTAGGTTTACTAAAAAACATTGATACGGTCTTTTTTACATTAAGGCACAAGCATGAATCATTCAGCCATTTTTGTAAGTCATTTAAGGCTAATGTAAGCTGATGGGCTGCATCATCAGCCCTTTTGGCTTGTGTAAAAATTACCGTATCGTCTGCATACATAATTGTGTCCACATTTTTGCACACATTGGGCAAGTTATTTACATAAAGTGAAAATAGCAGGGAGACCTAAAATTGATCCCTGAGGGACCACCATGCGTATAGAGAACATAGGGTGACTTACTATTCTTTATTTGCACGCATTGATTTCTATCTAATAAATAAGACTGTATCCATTTAATGGTTTTGATTGCTAAAGTTAAATGTTGACAGTCTAGACAAGAGCTTAAGGTGATTCACAGTATCAAACGCACGCTTAAAGTCAACAAAAACAGCCGCAACAGCAACTGTTTTTATCTAAATAAGACTTCACCTTCTCAACAAAAACACAGACAGCCCAGATTTAGCTCACAAGTGTGAGATTCAAGAGTTCGATTCTGTCTCTTAGCTTCGACTTTGAGTCTTTTGAAAAGTTGAGATGAGATCACACAGTGAGGTCTGCTCCTGTGTCTATCAAGGCTTCAAGTTTCACTTCCTTCGTCCAAAGTGCAGGCTAGGTAGGGTTTCCTGGTCACCCCCCTTTCAAGAAGGTTTCCCAGAAGGTTTGACCGACAAACAGTGTTCTGGGGGGCAGTCGCATGGAGGGAGTGAGTGGAGCTGCTATTTGGTGATGTAACAGCAAGGTTCATGGGTTGCGATTTGATAACAATGTCTGGTGGGTTGTCCCCGGGAGGGACGTGTGGCTTGCTGCGGGGGCAGCTAGCCGGAACAGCACTTCCTGGGACTATTGTGATGTTGGTCCCAGGTGTGATGTGTTTGTGCTGTTTCGTGTAGGGTGTGCAGCTGTCAGCTGTGGTGCTGGAGTGGAGCTGTCACTTTGTGGTGTGACAGCTAGCTCTGTAGTCTGTGGGGGACGAGCAGTGTTCGTGGTGCTTGGCTCAGTTAGATGGCAGTCAGACAGGGTGTTTGGCTACAGTTCTTATGCTTAGACATAAGATGTCTTGTTCGTCCTTGTCTCTCTTGCGATGTTTCTTGTGAAGAAACTCTTTCAGCATCCTCACGATCTCTGCTGTCTCCGACGTGGCTGCACTGTGTTTTTTCGGGTGTGCGATAAGGCTTGGGCTTACCAGTATCATGTCGAGAGGGGTTCCAGGGCTGGCTTTCTGGGCTTGGAGTTCTGGACGGCGGGTGATGCTGGTCCCAGAACCTCTTAGAGCGCTCGCTTCCGATGCTTTGGATGAGCATCGTCACGGTTGTGCTGCCCTCTGCTGGCTTGGAACGGTCTTGACTCTCTGTGGTACAGTCTGTGACTGTGGTGCTGTATGGGCACCCCTCTGTGTCTAGCTCTGAGCAGTGCTCAGAGACAGAGTAGGTTGTGGGGTCTTTTACAGTCTTTTTTGGAAATAGTCTTTTGCTTGGTGTAAGCTTTGTGGACCAAGTCACGTAGCTGTTGGGGTGGACATGCTACGTGGACAGGCCAGAACGCCTAAGTGATGACTCACTGTGGGATGCAGATTTCGGAGGAACAGTGTCCTGAAGTTGACATCTTCTTCCATACCGGGCTCGTTTCGTGCTCCGAAGTAGGCGTGTCGGAGTCAGCCGTAATAGGTCTGTGGGTGTTCAGGTCGGGCCTGTTTGACGTCCATGGCGGTGAAGACCCCTTGTTCTGATTCTGGATCAGAGAATTCACGGATCAAAGCTTGTCGCAGCTGCTGGTAGTCCCTTTTGACAGTCTCTGGTTGACGGTCTAGGAAGCTGCGCACGTCACGGCTAGAAGTAATTCTGAGCAGGTAAAACTTGTCCCAAGCTGTCACGTTGGCGACAGTTTGCAGGTGAAAGTCAATGTCTAGAAGGTAAGCATGTACATCATGGCCTCCTGCAAGGTTTGGAGTGAACGTGGGGATGTTTCTGGCCAACTTGTCAAAGTTTGTGGGGGAAGAGCTGTTGCTGGGGGCCCAATCCGTCTGGAGGGGATTCTGACCCTTTTCAGCTCCGCCCCCTTCAGCTTTGGGAGCCGTGCCGCGCTTAGCGTTAAGTGTTCTCTGTGAGGGCCCCCCCCTTTCTGCTGACAGGGGTTTTTGTTGGCTGGCTGGTGTGTACCGGCTGGTCAGGGGAAACTTTGTGGTGTGTGTTTCCCCTACCCGGTCACTATTAAGTCTGTAAGAATGTCTCAGTTCTCTGTGAACAATGTCAAGTTCGTCTCTGAGATCATGTCTCTGCAGAGTAAGCTCATGGATTTCAGCTCTGGCCACCTGTAAGTGTTTTTCACAGGCTGTGGCTTTAGCGTTTTTGTCTCTTAGTTCAGTCTTTGCTCTCCTCGAGGAGAGCGTCACTTTGTTGGAGTCTTTCGTCGAGTTCTTTACAGGTTTCTTTCTCCGACTGTTCTCTTTGGTCTGTGGCGGTCAGGAGAAGTAGCTGTTCTAGACGACTTTGGGTGTGGGCCTGGTTCCTCCGGGCCTCCTCTGCTTGAAGCTTTAGCGCTGCTGCTTCCTGCTCCAGGTTGATGTGGCTCCTTTCGCTGAGCCGTGCCTGGGCGACGAGTTTGTGTGCGAGACTTCCGACGATCTTGGCCCAGTCCTTGTAGTTGTAGCTCTGTGTCGGATCGTGGGTCATCAGTTCGACCAGGTCGGTGTCTAGCTGTTCTCGGCTCCGGGGCTCTGTGTCAGCGGCGTCTCCGGGCAGGAAGTCGGTCGTCATGGCTCTCAACCACAACTCGAGTTCGTCCCACTGGGCAGCCATACTGGACGGCCGTGACCTTGGCACACTGTAGGCGAGAGAGAACACAGAACACACACACAAAGAGACCAATGCAAGTTCGTTTTAAGGTTAACAAGTTATGATCATACGGCTATGCCGTTTATGAGAATTTTGGGGCTAACTGATGCCAACAGTTAGACAGTTCACGGAGCCAATTAGCTTGGGTCGTCTGAGGACCTGCACTAGAGGTTGTGACGAGCAGTAGCCTGGCGGGTCACGTGGTGGCCCCGGCTGCTGGTGGTCACTCTCCTACTTAGCTTCTTTGATGGCTCTCTCAGGTTACTGTTTCTAGGTGAAATGAAAGAAACAAATCACAACAGAATAAAGGATAGAACAGATCAAAGTGAAATAAGATCAAACAATAGTAACACGGTATGTGTTAGAGAGAATAAGGAGGCCTAAGCCTATTACCACTGCCAGAGTTTACGATAGGGCCTACAGGTGAGTGGGGGCTATCGGGGTAGAAAACCTAGGAAGATGGTGAGGCTTGGAGAAAGGGATATAGGCCAAACACTTAAATGACCGGGGAATATCTAATATTCTGTGGCTTATACTAAGTGTATGGGTTTTACCTTATTTAGTTTGCCTGGGGTGAAATGAGGTCACTCAGGTGGGAGCCGGCGGCGCGGTCAACCTTCTCGACGATCCCAAACACTTGAACGCAGTGGACCCGGGCCCTCTGTTACTCTGTGTACCACGGTGCGGCCTTCTCAAACAACTTGCGACCTTAAACACAACCTGGCAACATCAAGGTGTCAACTGCCAGACAGCACAACAAAATTGGGTTTTCCCCGGAACCCTGCCCCTGCAGAAGGCCCTGGTTCAGGTAATTGTCCCGAAATTGCCTTGTGTGTCAGCTGGCGTGGTTGACTTTACCCTTGGAGTGCCAAATTGCTGATGTAGCAGTTGCGTGCCGCCCCAATGGTAAGAGACAGAAGCGTCCGAGGTTCACTCATGGCTAGTGTCGGTAGTGAACGACCAGGTGACCCCGCTCGCTGGAAACCAACCAGAGATGACTGTCAAATCACCACAGCGCCCTAGGGAGAACTACACATAAACACACAAAAAGGGGTAAACAGGTGAAAGTTAAAGTCAATTAAGGCTTTCTTGTTTAAACCAAGTTTAGTAATTATGTATGTAGAAGTAAAGGCAAAGGCTTTGAAATAATGATAAAACAAAAAGGGAATTATGATAATGTTGGTGATTATCAGAATAACCTAACCTAAAAGAGAGATAAGAAAATTAGGAATAAAAAAAATTGTAATAATTTTTTTTTTTGAGAAAAAAAAAAAAAAAAAAATTAATAATAAAATAAAATAATGGAAAGACAGGATGACCCCAGAAGAAGAGACAGGCCGCAGTAGTGGGTTTGTCCCACAAGGGGGCGTATCTCTTTTCAGTGGTCAACCTGGTTGGACAGACAAACTCATTCAAATTAAATTCAAACTGGTTTAAATTCAAATCTAAATAAGCCTGTGCAGAAATGTAAAAATCAGGGTGATATTTTATAATAATCCAGATAACATTGAAGTATCAGTAATTATTATGAAATAATCAGAAGGGAAATACGAAATAAGTACACACTTCAAAAGAGTGAAAGGGGAAAGAGAGTGGCACCGACTTAGTATCCACAAGGCCACGCGGTGGCGCTGTTTCCTTCTAGTGGATGACAGTGGCTGACAGCCAAACACAATTTAAATCCAAAATTTAAATCTGATTTAACTCGAATTTAGATAAGCGTGTAAGGGAATTGAGAACTCAGAATGATATCGAATAATAATTTAGATGCATTAAAGTATCAGTAATTATTATAAAATAATCAGACGAGAAAACAGAAATAAAGCAATTCACACAGAATTGGAAACAGAAAAGCGAGTTGAATGAACCGCTTTAGCGGGAGGCGGCCACTGGGTGGCGGACTTCCCTCTAACTGGGCTCTCAATGGCTGGGCTGGGATTTAATTTAAGTTTTAATTCAAGTCTTGTTTGAACCAAACTCAAAGTAAATGTACCAGTCACAAGCAGGAAAATTGTCTAACACAAAATAATATTCGCACGAGCAAAGCTGGAAATGCCAATAATTATTGAGAATTTAGACATAAGCTAATTCACTATTCATCATAGAACACTTGAATTTAGCAGTACGAGAGCATTATCTGAAACGGCCACGAGATGGCGTAGTTGCGCTCATGCAGGCTGACGTCGGTGGGAGGCGGTGCTCACGCAGGGTGACGTCGTGGGGCGCGTATTTTGAGACTTAAACACCTAAAGGACCTCTGGTGTTTAGTCCGCGGAATTACAACCAATTTTAAATGTGACTCTCGAGAGCTCAGAGCGTTCAGCTCAGTCACGCGCTGATTTTCTGCAATAAAAATCACAAAGGAAGATCTCTACAGATCTTTCGGGTGCTATACTGCACAAGAGCGTGAAGCAGGGTTTCTTCGCTGCAAAACACAATTGTGGGCTACTCCCATAGACATTTATCCAAATAGCACGGATTTAAATGTATTAGGTTTTCGATTGATTAGCTACGTCAACTTTAAACCAGGAGTTTTATCGTTTTGCTGAATATCACTGGGTTACCACGAATTCAATAACGACATTTGCATGCAAGGCCTAATATGTTTGGAAGGAATCTCGCTTAGAAACATATTTATTAATACCGGTAATATGCACGTGAGAATTATTCGTTCACAGCGATTTCAACAAATATTAGAAATGTATCGACTGCAAAGATATTTCTTCATCTCTTAACAGGACATTAGTAATATTAAAATACTGCAGTTAGCATTTAACAGTGCCAAAATTGTCTAGGCATATTTTAACGACTTGTTAAAGTGTAACATTACTGACTTAGGCTTTTTGCCTGGTCAGTTAGGAGTGAGTTCGCGTTTGCGACTTATCTCACAATTTCATAACACATGTGCACAAAAATTATTAATAACCATATAAACAGACTGAAACTGAAAAATTGCTTATAAACGAAGTTTGAGATTGCCCGCATTCTCCACCAAAACTGTAATGTATATGCCTTATGCTTCGGACTCTGGGTCCGTACGAATTAGCTCAAATGATCCCTAGGGAATTTTAATAACTAATCATGAATATGATTCATATTTTGCATATTACAGTTACATTAAATTGTCGAAAGTGAAAGTGGATTATATGAATATATGAATAATCAATCACAACGAATTATAATTCCTCATTCATATATCAATAATCTTACTTAACTTCGATTATGAGATAATCCTTAAGGGAAATTAATGTAATTATCAAATCGTTGTTCGTCCAGCGACCAACCGTTAGATTAAGTGATCAATTTCTCAATAAAGCTATCCTTTCTTATAAACTCCAAGAAATATTAATTTTCTGGCCGTGAACGTTAATTTCCTTGTGTTTATAAAATTAAAATTACTGTAGCAATACTGACTTTGAGTATAAATTGGGGAAATTAGCACTCAAATGGGAAATTAAATAATCATGGTTTTGATGAATATTATTTGCATACGCTCTAAAATGGTTCTAAATATGGGCTTGTACCGCCTTGAACCGGTATGAATATGCATCCGATTTACTCGTGATACTAATTCATACAGGAAAGGGGAATGATTTTAATCAGTCGTACTTGGAATTACGATTTTAACCACTAATGCGTATACATAATAATATTTACCTCGACACTTCGATCCGTTTAGCTCTTGGCAAGTACAATCACATCCATCTGGCCATAATGGATACAATTTACTCTTCAAGAGATCAGATCGGAAATATTTAAACTATGCAATGTTTAAAAGTATGGTAGAGCGTTTTTAACAAGGTAGCATAGAAAATCTAATTTTCAGGGATTTCAGATTGTGGATTCATAAAACACAACTTCAGACGAAGATTACAATGAAGTTTAATAAAAGACAATTTAAAAGTACGTAGGTTACACGATCAAGAGTATAACAATATGCATAAACAAAACAAATGATTATAAAACGATTAAGTAGCGTGTATATATATAAACACGGGATTCCCCAAGAGATGGAGAGAGAGAGAGAGAGAGAGAGAGAGAGAGAGAGAGAGAGAGAGAGTGAGGTATGAGAGAGAGAGAGAGAGAGTACACAGTTTAAGGAATACTTTTCAATAATCAAGAGACCGGAGGATTTCTCAGACAACCTTAACTAGCTTTGTTTCAAGATCAGATTCAGACTTAGCCTACTGTGTTGTCGTTGGAAGGTCGTCTTGTGCGTGAGCTGTTTCTTTGGAATCTCGCGGGCTTCCGGGTTGCGTCACACGTGGTAGTTTTGACGCAGGGTGGAAACGCTAAGCTTTCGTTCGTTAACACGCTGGATCAAGGAAGTAGCTTTAAACTTGTATAAAAATAAAGACTTAGTCTTAGAAACGGAAAGTAAACGGAGAGCAAAGCTCTCTGAAACTAAGTTAAAGCTAAGAGTTAGACAGACTAGCTGTTTAGACTAGAACTAGAGACTAGGGTGGTAAACTAGAATTGGAGCGCAGAAGTGAAGAAGAGAGAGAACATGAGCTTCTTGGCTCGTCTCCAAAATATGAATGAAACCGGAGCACGCCCATTCTGAGTCTGGGAACCAATCACAAGTGGGGATTCTGGGGTGTAAAACCTGTGTTTGTGTGTGTGTGTTTGGTTTTTAGAACCATACATGAAAGGGGCTTTCCCTGCGGGGCGTCCCGAGAGAGAAAACAGACACGATAATTAAATTAAAGAACCCCGGGATGTCTTCTCTTATCTAAGCACAGAATCAGCTAAAAGCTTTCAGCAAACATTAATGTGTTGAAAAAGAAGGGAAGACACTATGGAATGCAGTAAATCACAAAACCTGTGTTTCGTCTGAGTTTAGCAAAAATGTCAAGAAACCTTTTAGTCCTGCAATAAGTCAACAAAATAGAACATGTATGCTTAATCTATCAACATCTGGCGATGGTGCTACAGTCCCCCTTTTGTTCGGGAATGTTCATCGGATGGACGTTTGTCGAACAATGATTATCACAATGGTCAGATGTCAGGTGGAAACTTTTGAGGTTGACTGATGCAGGTGGCGTTTAAGGCTGAGTAATCAGCTCGATGAGGTTGGGGGCAGTCTCTGCCGGGTTGTCGTCTTTCGGAGGAGTGCGACGGAACCTTACGGCCACCGCTTGGCAGAGTCGAGCAGTGGTGCTTTGCATCTGGTTGAGGCGTCTGTACAGAATAAAGGCCACGATCATGGAGAGAGTTTGGCCTATGACGGCAGAGAGGCAGATTGCGGTGTCAGCCGCGGTCCAGGTTTGGACGACAGGTGAAGTGTCCAGGATGGGCATTTGGGACAAAGCTTGAAGGGCGGAGTCCAGTGGAGCAATGTCAATAAGTTGTCCCCCCCTTTTGTTCAATCCACTGTTCCAGTGCGGGATCGAGGGTGAAGTTTTGGTCCTTGAAGAAGGATGGGAGTTCAAGTTCCGACTGGTATTCTTCACTTGGGAGATGGTATAAGGCCAGATCATCGAGGTGGAGGATGGCTCCTCGAGGGACTTGGATCCACATGCTCTGGTTTAGCAGGGCAACCCGTGTGGCGGTGTCATGTTGATCGTAGGTCAAGGTTGCAGTCCGAGCTGGCGTGTTGACGAGCCAGCGGTCACCGACGATTTCGGCTTGCGTCTCGGTGACCTGGCTACGATGCGTGGCATCGGCTGGGCAGCGGGTATCTCCCGCCAACTGTTGAAGGCCACAGATTCCATCAGTGTTGTCTCGGAGGAAAGGTTTGCTAGGGCAGAGGTAGTGGATGTCTTTGGTGAGCGTACACATGTGGAGATTAGGAGCGAGGTAGAGCTGTGGGTTACTGTCGTGGCACGCAACCACCTCGGGAGTCTGCACCCGGAACCGGGTGTTGCTCTGCCAAAAGCCCACATTTACAATGTCTTTGAGTCTGTAAATCCGGCTTGACTCGATGATCGGCAGGTTCAGTAAGAAACCCATCTCTCGTTGTGCTGGGTCGACGTAGAGTGGAATGGCACTACCCAGAGAGTAGGCAAGGTGGACTTGTAAGGGATCTGCAGGTGTGGTGATGGCGGATGCCAACACGGTTTGAACAAGGCTTAAGGGTACCAGGTATGGTGGAATCCTACCCATGGCCAAATTGTCTATGGAGGAGCTTACCTCCCGGAGCATGTCATTCATGAGTGCTGTGACTAACTGCGTTTGGGAAAAGTCATTTTGAAAAACAGTGAACAGCTGCTTCATGGAGTTCACCGTCTGGTTCAGCAGGACGCTGTGGGTGTTAAGGATGGTCACTGTTCCTCTCAGGGTCTTCCCTATGGTCTGTAAGGATGCGCTTTGGATGGTGAGCTGTTCTTTCAACTGTGGGAGTTCCGTCCGGATCTCGGCCACCTGGCGTTTCACAGTGGCGATGTTGACGGTGTTGACACTTGACATTCCGATGTTGAACAGTGTCCCAACCGCAGCGGCGGCTCCGAGCAGCGCTCCGAGGAACCGTTTGGAACGGCGGCCGTGGCCACTTAGCTCTGCTTGGGTGACAGTCATCTTCTCGAGCTGGCTTAGCATGTGTTCGACGTCGGCTTCGGCGTGGTGGAGGGCAGTCTCGGTCCATCGGGCCCCGGCGAAACTGTATTGGCTCACTCCGCTGGGGGAATGTGCACGGTAGACGTTTCGGGGGTCAAGTCGCACGTACACCTTCTGTGTGTGGGTACGGCAGTTGGTGATCAGAAGCCCAGGTTGCTCCCTCAACACGATTCCAGAAGCCGGTCCTGGAGAGATGACGTCGGAAGGCGGCTGGCCTTCGGTTGACTGGACCCACAGGATTGCGATCAGCAGCAGCAGCATTTCTGTTACAGGCAGAGAGAGTAGGAGAGGTGTGGAGGAAAGGGGGGAGAGAGAGAGAAGGCAGATGTCAGCGGGGCTGTCCCAGGATGGAGGGACAGTTTTTCATTTCTTCGCAGGTGGCAGCTGTTTCACTTCGCATTGGCCCCTCCCTGTCTGATTCTGCTAGTGGCCGCATATCTTTTGATCTGATTGCGGTGGACCCATTTGAGAACAGGTTTCTTTCTGTCCCCGATTCAGCTTGATCTGGTAAGCAACAGGGGAAAGTTTGTTTACAATTTCATGGGGTCCTGTCCAGCGTGGCAAGAACTTTTTTGACAGTCTTTGAGTTGGAAGAGCGAAGTTGTAATACAGGACCTTGTCGCCCACCTCGAGTTCCTGGTGTGATGCCTTCCTGTCATAATAAGCTTTCTGGCCCTCAGCACTGTGTTGCAGATGTTGTTGGGCAAAAGCAAAAGTCTTTTTCAAATGTTCGTGCAAACCTTCCAGGTATTGGGAGGTGGTGTAGGCTGTGACGAGGTTGGAGTCCCCCGGCTGAAACAGCAGATGTAATGGCAGGGTCATTAGCCTTCCAGTCATGAGTTCAAACGGGGACACCCGTGTTGATTCTTGTGGGGTTGCCCGAATGGCCATTAAAACAAGGGAAATTTTAATGTCCCAATCTTTTTGGTTAGTGGACACATACTTTTTCAACATGTTGACCACCGTCTTGTTGGAATTCTCCTCCTGGCCTGAGCTGATTGGAAGTCGAGAAATATGCAGTTTGGCTTGTACCCCCAGGCATCTCCAGATCTTTTGCATGATCTCAGCAGTGAAGTGGGTACCCCTGTCGGAGTTGACTCTCAGTGGCAACCCGAACCGTGAGAAGATGTGGGTCCATGAGGAGGAATGCCGTGGTTTGGGCTGTGTCGTTCGGTGCGGGAAGGCACTCTACCCACTTGGTAAACTGGCAGATGACAGTGAGAAAATACTTGTTCCCCCTTGTTGATCTGGGTAAGGGACCTACCCAGTCGATTTGGAGGTCTGACCACGGGAACGTGACACCTCTACGCTGTAGTGGGGCCCTGTGATTTGGGTTTGATGGTTGGAACTGACAGCAAACCAGACACTCTCTGACATACTCTGCCACATCTTGCTGCATGCCTGGCCAGTATGCCACTGTTTTTCAACGTGTCATACGTGGCTCTGGTGCCATGATGGCCCGCGCATGGATTGTTGTGTGCGTACATCAGCATTACCCCCTGGTTGCAACGCGGGACCACGAGCCGTGGCGTAGTGGTGTCGTCGGGTGCAAACCACAAGATGTTGTCACGCACACGCAGCATGTGTCTAGAGTTGTACAAGTGTCTCAGGTCAGAGTCAGCAGTGAGGGCCGAATCAGCGATAGGGGGGCTGGCGGGGTCAGAGAGGAGGTCAAGAATTGTCTTTACGGCCGTGTCAGAGGCCTGCATGTCAGCAATGTCATTGTTGGAGACTTGCGGAGTTAGCGACAGCAGTTGTGAGGCTGGAGCTGGATTAGGTGTGAGCCGCTGGCTGCGAGTTATCACTGCCACATCTGGGAGAGGTGTGGTGGCAGGAGGAGACCATGGGTCGCCGTGCAGAGCACCTGCTTTTGCTAAAGCGTCAGTGCGGTCATTAAAGTCTTTGTCTTTACCAGGCAGCTTGGAATGACCTTTCACCTTCTTCCAGTACACTGTCACATTGTGTGTGGTCGTGATGTTGTCACATGCTTGAAACAGGTGTTGGTGTTTCACAGGTTTGTTGTTAGCTGTCTTGAACCCATTTTGTTGCCAGGTTGGGAGATGGCACACAAAACTGAGTCTGGTATAATTAGAGTCTGTGCAAATGAGAAGTTCTTTGACGCCATGGGCCGATGCGATTTGCAAAGTGATGAGGACGGCGGCCACTTCGGCGTACTGAGACGACTGAGGGGCCTAGTTGGAAACTTTGCGGGGGACACGGCTGGTCGTTGACAAAAAGAACTCCTGCACCTGCTTGCAGGGTGCCCTGATGGTTGTAGGAGCACCCATCGACGTAAGCTGTGGTCATGCCTTGACACGCATTCTCATCAAAGTACCTGTGGCAGGTCAGTGGGGGCTGTGTGGGCTCAGGTGTGTCCACCATAGCAGCAGGCGAGTTATCAGAGCAGTTTTGGCAGGCTGCCAGGCCATCGCCCAGCGCAGACTTGTGTTTCTGTGCATAGCGAGCCTCAACATTTCTTCCTTGAAGAGCCATTAACCAGGTGGCGATGCGTGAGTTGGTCACCACGCCATCACGGATGCGTTGGCTGTTGAGGAACATAACAGGCTGGTGGCAAGTCTCTATGATAACTTTCTGGGCACCAATGTAGTTGGAAAAACGCTGGATGGCCCACACGGTGCAGAGCAGAGCTTTTTCACAGTCTGAGAATTTGCATTCTGGTGGAAGAAGTGTCTTACTGGCATATGCGACCACCTTCTTGTCTTGGTCATGGCGTTGGTAAAGGCCAGCACTTAGACATTGGGCAGAGAACCCAGCCTCCAGGAAGAATTCCTTTTGCGGATCGGGGTAGGCGAGGCATGGGGCTGAGCACAAATGTCTTTTCAGTTCGGTCATAGCATGTTCTTGAGCTGTAGACCAGATGAAAGGGGTGTCTTTTTTTCAGCAAAGCTGTTAGAGGTCTGGCAATGTCTGAGTAATGTTCAATGAACTGCCGGGAGTAATTGCATACCCCCAGAAAGCTTCTCAGCTCCGAGACGTTGGTGGGAGGCTTGATGCTTTGGACGGCCTGAATCCGACTGGATTGGGGTTCTATGCCGTTTTTTCCAATAAGGAGGCCGACGTAATTGACTTTAGTTTGACACCACTGACCTTTGTGCAGAGCGATTTTGGCTCCGGCGGTGGTTAGCTGGTTCAAAACATGGTCAATCTCGTTCAGGTGGTCGGCCACCGTTGTACTCTTCATAAGCACGTCATCGACGTAAATCAAGTTACCTCTCACTCTGGCGTCGGGGCAGGCTTTGTTCAGGAAGATGTTGAACTCAGCAGGTGAGTTGGCGTAACCAAACGGGCACCTGTTGAAGGTGAACTGTCTGTTGCCAAAAGTGAATGCCAGCTTGTGTTGGTCGTCCGGATGTACCGGAATGGTCCAGAACCCCGAGGCCACATCGAGGGTAGAAAAGATGTTAGCTCCTCTGATTCTGGGAATTTCCTGTTCAAGCTGGGTCATGGGCCATCTTGACAATGGCACCTGTTTGTTCAATTGTCTATAGTCAATGGTTGGTCTCCATTTGCCGTTAGGTTTCAAAACGGGCCAGATGGGGGCACTATAAGTAGAGTTGCAGTGACGAATAACACCTTTTTCCATCATGGAGTCGATGATCTCTTGTACTGGCTCGTGTGAGGCTATGGGAATTTTGTACTGCTTGACAAATGTGGGAGGAGCCTCAGGGGGTGTGGGTATACGCACCGTGTGCAGGGTGGTGAGCCCGCAATCTAAAGAGTCTTGTGCAAAGGAGTCTTTGAACTTGTAAAGGACTTGTCGGAGGTTTTGACGGTCCGTGTCATTCTGGAGCGCGTTGGCGTTCTGTAGAATTTGCTGCACTTGAGTTTCAAAGCTGTCAGTAGTGTCAAGCGGTGCCGGTGCATCAGTCTCAGTGGCCTGCTGGTGGGAGACTGTGTACACAGAGAGATGTTGATCCTCTGTGAGATCGGTTCTGCATACCTGTTCTTTTGGTATTGACATGACAGATGTGATAGCAATGAATTGAAAGGGTGCAGTGAGTAGTGTGTCGTGTGGATGCCTTTCCGTCAGCAGCGCCTGTGGAATAGGCCCAATGACAGGTAACACAAGTTCAAAGTCATGAAAGTCTTGGCTGATTAGCCATCCCAGCCGAAAGGCTCTGGGAATGCAAATGTCAGTAGCTGTGCAGTTGTTGAACAGGATGTAGAGTACACGGGAAAACACTTCAGTGAGTGGCGTTGCTTCAAGTGTGAGTCCGAGTTCCACACATTCAGGGGATGGCTGGAAGTAACCCAGCGTGTGGTTGAGAGTTTGACCACAACGCAAGTTAAGTCGGACAGCGACCCCTTTGGTGTAAGCGGGTACTGCGGCTTCCTGTTCATTAATCAGGGTGCACACTTCAGGAATGGTTTGCCCTGACAGGAGATTGTCATAGACAATGGGCTTGGGTGTTTGCAAAGTCAATGGGGCCCATATTACTTCATTCACAATGTCTATTTGAGCCCTTAGGCGCACCAAAAGGTCTGCTCCGATGTACACATCGTGAGGTGGGTCCGGCAGGACCAGGAAGTAGTGTGTCAGAGACCGGTGGTTCCATTTCAGATGCAAGGCGCATATCCCTTTTGCTGTTGTCATGGATAATGACTGAGAGTTCAGGGGAAAGCGTGTGCGTTTACTGGCAAATGGCAAGTCTGGTGTGTTTTCAATGATGGTATTGAAAAGTGACAGGCTGATGGCTGAGTTGTCAGCATGCAGGGCAAGGACAATGTCTGTTGTGGTGACATCTTGTAACTGCAGGCTGGACTTGACCTTGGGACAGTAGATGTCAGAGTTGAGGTTGGCTTTGAAAGTGCAGAGTTCTGAGCTTGAGCTGTGCTGGGAAGTTTAGGAAGTTCCCGGGAACTCGGAGGACTGACAGTCCGTCGCTGTGGCAGTCTCCGTGACCTCGTTGACCTCACTGTCTGGGTCACCAGACTGGTGTGGCTGGAGTGGCAGAGGTGCACGCACTTGAGCCCATACCTTTAGTTGCTTGAAGTCCAGTAACGGTTCGAATCGATCCAGCAGATCTTTGCCAATGAGAAGTGGGTGAGTGTTCATGGGAGACACATATATGGGATGTACCAGACTCATCGGACCTATGGTCAGGTGAATGGGAGCGATGTTTCGTAGCTGAATGTCATTTTGGCTGTACGATTGCACATTCATCTCACAGGTGTGGGAATTGAGAGTTCGATTTTGTCTTCGGGCTTCAGATTTGAGTTTTTCAAACAGCTGAGCTGAAATCAGCGTGAGGTCGGAGCCTGTGTCAACCAGGGCTTCGAGTCTCATCTCTCGTTCCAGGGTGATGGTGAGATACAGCTTACGGGCCACTCCCTTTTCGATCAGATTACCCAGGAGCTTTGGTGTGTGGGTATCGATCGCTAGGCAGTGAGGGTGTGACTTGTGTTGCTCGTAGTGGGTGCAGATGAGCAAAACAGCACTGTCTGGTATGTTGGCAGGAACATGACAGCTGTCAGCTGTCAGTTTGGTGTCACTGGCGCTGTCATTGAGTGGGACAACAGTGTGTGTCAGAGTCTTTTGACAGCAAACAGTTTCTTGAGGCTCTATCAGCTGTTGGTTGGCACTGGAAGTGTCATTTTGTGGGGAAACAGTGGGTTCAAAAGTCTTTTGACAGTAAACAGTTTCTTGAGGTTCTGTCAGCTGTTGATTGTCACTGAAAGTGTCATTTTGTGTGGAAACAGTGGGTTCAAAAGTCTGTGAGTGGTGAACTGGGTTCTGCAGTTCTGGGTCAGCAGGAGGAAAGAGGTTAGCAGTGTTGGTTTCAGGCCTTGGAGGTAGTCATGCAGAGTCCGGCTTCCGTTTGTCATCCTTCTGAGAATTCTTTTTCAGGAATTCTCTCAGCATGTCTAGAAGTTCAGCTGAGTCAGCTGCAGCGGGGTTGTTTCCTTTGGAGGTGGGCTCTGGCTTGAGCTTACCACCATGTCGTTGAGCGGGACTCTGTTGACGATTCTCAGGGCTTGCAGTTCTGGGGGAGGCTGGTTGGCGTTTCTTGGGTCGCCGGCTTTGATCCCAGGTGTTCTCACCTGGGTGGTGGTGAGCAGGCCTGGGCCGGTCACAGAATTCATCAACACGCTCTTGGCGTTGTCTGGTGTGACCCCCTCCACGACCACGCTGCCCTCTGCTGGCTTGAAACGGTCTTGACTCTCTGTTGGCAGACTTGTAGTTGTGCTGTTTGGCGCCCTCTAGTGGAAGTTCTGGAAAGGGCTGAGAGACAGCGTAAACAGTGGGAATTTTAGTCTTTTCAGAAGCAGTTTTCTGCTTAATATAAGCCTTGTGGGCTAAGTCACGGAGTTGCTGTGTGTTCATAGTCTTAGGGCATGCTAGCACACCCAGGTGATGGCTAATGGTTGGGTGCAAGTTTCTTAGGAACAAAGTTCTGAAATTAACATCTTCCTCCATGTGAGACTCGTTCAGGGCTCCGAAGTAGGACTGTCTGAGTCTGTTGTAGAAGGCTTGCGGGGTTTCCAGCCTGGCTTGCTTGACGTCCAGTGCCTTGATGAACCCCTGGTCTGTGTCTGGATCAGAAAACTCACGGACCAGAGCTTGGCGTAGCTGTTTGTAGTCCATTTTGACAGTGTCTGGTTGTCGATCCAGGAAGCTCCGTACGTCCCGGCTAGACGTAATCCGGAGGAGGTACAGTTTGTCCCAGTCTGTGACGTCGGGAATTGTTTGTAGATGAAACTCCACATCTTGCAAGTACAAATGAATGTCACTACCACCTGTTGGCTGTGGCGAGAACTGTGGGATGTTCCTTGCCAGCTTGTCAAGGTTCTTGGAGTAGGAGCTATGGGAAACAGCCCGTCCCGTCTGGGTGGGGGACCTGACTGTTCCCAACGTCGCCCCCTTCAGCTTTTGGTGTGTGGCTGAAAGGTGGGGCGTGGCTGTGGAGGGGAGACTGAGTGTGGTGTGTGTCTCCCCCCGGCTCACTTTGAAGCTTGTACGAGTACGCGAGCTCTGTCTGGGCACTGTCAAGTTCATCTTTGAGGGACTGTCTTTGTTTCAAAAGTTCGGAAATTTCAGCTTTGGCAGTGTGTAAATGCTTTTCACACGCTCTGAATTTTGCGGTTCTGTCTCTTAGGGCAGTCTCTGCTCTTTCCAGAAGAGTAGCTCCACGCTGCACTTCATCATTCAGTTCAGCCGAGATGCGTTTTTTCGGCGTCCACTTGCTCTTTGGTCTCTAGGCGCAGGTTTTCCATGGCCTCTTGAAGTCGCTGTAGATCCTGGTGCTGATCGGCGCTGGTGTCGTCCTCCTCGTTGAGCTCCTCTTGTAGCTCCTCCAGACGACTTTGCACTTGGTCCTTTTGCCGACGAGCGTCCTCCAGCTGCAGTTTCAACTGTGCAGCTTCCTCCTTTAGCTTGACGTTGTCCTCCTGAAGAAGGATGTTGTCCTTCTCTGCAAGTTGGGCTTGGCTCAGGAGATTATGGGCCACGCTTCCGACGAGTCGGGACCACTCTTTAGAGCCATAGGGGTGTGTGGGGTCGTGAGTCACGAGCAGGTCCAGGTCGTTGTCCAGCTGTTCTCTGGTGAGAGTCGACAGGTCCGCTGCTTGGGGCAGGGAGCTGGCTGTCATGGCTCGTAGCCACGCGTCCAGGTCTCGCCAATGGGCTGCTGGGCTGCTGGTGCGCGACATTATGGCTCACTGCAGGCGAGAGAAACACAAGAAACACACACACAGACAAGACCAATCGCACACTTGTAGGCAGGCTACTAGGTTATAGTACGGCGGGGCCGTCTATGGTAAATTTGGCTAACTGACTTTCAGACAGTTAGGAGGGGCCAATGCACGAATAGGCTAGGGCCCACAATAGAGTCGCCAGGCAGTAGTCTGGGCTTAGCTGGTTGACTATTTAGTTCCTCAGGTCTCTTGGTGACTGAAAGGAAACAAAATCAACAGAACAAAACAAAACAGAACAAAATCTCAGTGCACTAAAAAGAACCTAAACTTGGTTGGTCTGTTCTAAAGGGTGGCAACTAGTGTCACAGTGGGTGTTATTGGATTTAAAGGGGCCTTCAGCTACACTTCTCTGTTAGAGATGGTGATAGGGGTGTCAGGTTCGCAGCTTTTGGGGCAGGAAACCTAAGAGGGGTGTATATCGTAGGGAAAAAGAGTGAAATAGACACTTAAAATATGCTACGGGCGAATACCTAGTATTCGGGAGCCTATAATAAATGGGTGTATTTTACTCAATGTCAGTTTACCTGTGGGAGTTTGAGGTCACACCAGTCGGCCTCCGGAGCGAGTCAACCTTTTCCAGTACCCTCCAGACACTCCTCCGCAGTGAGCCCCGGATCTTTTTCGTTACTCTATTTCCCCTGCTGCGCCCTCTCAAACAAAAGACTCTGCCTTGAAGCCCCCGGCGCCTCTGAGGTATCAGCCAGCCTTATGCAACAAAACTTGGGTGTCTTTCCGAACCCTCCAGCGAAGCCGGAGTGGCCCCTTTGGGCCCCGGATGGATTAACTCCCAAGATTGAAACGGTTTGGCTTGACTGACCCTTCAGAGTTGTGGGTTCAAGGTTAGCTCTTGCGTGCCGCAGCAGTAGGTTAGAGATTGAAAAGACTCGCGAGTCCCACCACGGCCGAAATGCTGTTAGCACCAGTCAGGAATCACACTCACGGAGATCGGCCCGGCTCCCTCGCTTCACCACAGATACTGGGATCGTACCTATGAACATACACAGGAGAGATAATAAGCTTCAGGGCTAAAAGGGTTTTTTTGCTTGACCAGACTGAGAAATTTCTGCGGGGGAAATAACTAGAAATGGACTAAACAAAGAAAACACTTAGATTTTAAAATTAATTTGAGAAAATTAATCTAACCTGAAAAGAAACAATAACAGGGGTAAAATCAACAAACAAAAATTGAAACTTAGCCTGACCCAAATTGGACAATAACCGAGGTCGTTGAAACAAGGAGTGGTCGGCGTTTAGGCTGCGGGAGTGGACTGCGGGGACCACTAAGGGTTACTTCTCTTCTCCAGTGGTTCACCTAGTTTGTTTAACACAATTGAAAAATGTGTTTAAATCAAATCTAAGTAAGCCTGGGAAATTTCACAGAAATTATATTGGTTTTATAATATTCCTTAATGAAATGATCATAAAATCCTGAAAGGGAAGAGGTATAGGTTGGATTAACACAGCATGAAGTTGATAGAAGGCTGATAGCCAGACTTGGGAATGATGTCAACACCAGGGGGCGCTTCTCTTTCAGGTGGGCTTTTGACGGACTGGGGAGGGGTCACCTTTCCTGTCTTTCACCTCAAGTCTAAATGCACTTGGAGAAAACAAACAAACAAACCAAAACAAAACCAACCAAAACAGTGAAATAAAAAATAAAATAAAAATATTTCAAAAGAGTTATAATAGTTTCAGCCAATAATCATCACAAACTGGAGTTATTAGAAGTTATTAGCTGAGACAGATAAACTCAGAAGGTTCAGAGATGAGATTGCAAAGAGAAAGTTCTGAGAAAATGTTTGGCTTGAGGGGTTTATGGCTGAAATTTAATTCACTTTGCTGAAATAAACTCACATAAACTGCCTCAATCCAAAACAGGAAAGTTTATTTTTCGAAATAAACAGCTTTAAGTTCGAATCTGTATTTAAACAGTTCATTCATTAAACCTCTAAGTTTAATTTGGAGGAGCAAAATTGTCTTAACCTCTATCGTCCACGCCGTGGCGCAATTTCGCTACCAGTTAGAAACTGTTGTTAGAGTTTCAAAGGAAAAACTGATTAGCTTGCACTTGCGAGTCACCTTCACGCGATGGCGCCCTTCTGCTCACAGAATGACGTCACCGACTAGTGGGATCAAAGTTCAGAAGACAATAATTTGAAAGCATGCACTTCACTGTTTCAACCACGCGATGGCGCAGTTCTGCTCACAGAATTACGTCACAGACACGTGGGGTTAAAGTTCGGAGAGAGACGCTATAAACTTGCATGAGCTGTTTTATGCCACGCGATGGCGCGCTCGAGCTCTGTACACGGTTTACAATAGTATCTGCCTTTTCACCAAAACAATTTACAGCGTGCATAAATTACAAGCATTTACTGGTTTTCTTCACAGTCAAATCAATACGAGGAGTTCCTATTTACCCTAGAAAACACCACGATCGTCCTTTTGCGCGTATTGCCGCACGGACACAACGGGAAACGAAATAAGAGCTTATCACGGGTAGCTAGTCCGTACGCAATCACTCGAGTCCACGTTAGCTAGCTTATAGTGCCTTATACAGAAGGAACATCGCTTCCGAAGGTCTTATCTTTACCGGTTTAAACGTTTACTAAGAAGATTTCGTCGTTCTTAAAAACGTAATTAAACAGTATAAAAAGTGTACACAGTTGTGTCAGAATTTTTTTTTTCTGCACATTTAACTGGACAGTTTTTAATACTGTAACACACAGGAGGGCTGGGGAGAATGTTTTTAGATTCTCTGCCAGTCGTGCTGCGTTTCACAAGCTTCTGCTTGTTGTCGACGTAATACACAATTCAACGGTTGTACAGTTATTAATATTCACAAATCACATCTGAATACAATATGCATATGAATCCATAACTGAAATTTGAAAATCGCCCGCGTTCGATCGCCATTAACTGTAGCAATACTGACTTTGAGTATAAATTGGGGAAATTAGCACTCAAATGGGAAATTAAATAATCATGGTTTTGATGAATATTATTTGCATACGCTCTAAAATGGTTCTAAATATGGGCTTGTACCGCCTTGAACCGGTATGAATATGCATCCGATTTACTCGTGATACTAATTCATACAGGAAAGGGGAATGATTTTAATCAGTCGTACTTGGAATTACGATTTTAACCACTAATGCGTATACATAATAATATTTACCTCGACACTTCGATCCGTTTAGCTCTTGGCAAGTACAATCACATCCATCTGGCCATAATGGATACAATTTACTCTTCAAGAGATCAGATCGGAAATATTTAAACTATGCAATGTTTAAAAGTATGGTAGAGCGTTTTTAACAAGGTAGCATAGAAAATCTAATTTTCAGGGATTTCAGATTGTGGATTCATAAAACACAACTTCAGACGAAGATTACAATGAAGTTTAATAAAAGACAATTTAAAAGTACGTAGGTTACACGATCAAGAGTATAACAATATGCATAAACAAAACAAATGATTATAAAACGATTAAGTAGCGTGTATATATATAAACACGGGATTCCCCAAGAGATGGAGAGAGAGAGAGAGAGAGAGAGAGAGAGTGAGGTATGAGAGAGAGAGAGAGAGAGTACACAGTTTAAGGAATACTTTTCAATAATCAAGAGACCGGAGGATTTCTCAGACAACCTTAACTAGCTTTGTTTCAAGATCAGATTCAGACTTAGCCTACTGTGTTGTCGTTGGAAGGTCGTCTTGTGCGTGAGCTGTTTCTTTGGAATCTCGCGGGCTTCCGGGTTGCGTCACACGTGGTAGTTTTGACGCAGGGTGGAAACGCTAAGCTTTCGTTCGTTAACACGCTGGATCAAGGAAGTAGCTTTAAACTTGTATAAAAATAAAGACTTAGTCTTAGAAACGGAAAGTAAACGGAGAGCAAAGCTCTCTGAAACTAAGTTAAAGCTAAGAGTTAGACAGACTAGCTGTTTAGACTAGAACTAGAGACTAGGGTGGTAAACTAGAATTGGAGCGCAGAAGTGAAGAAGAGAGAGAACATGAGCTTCTTGGCTCGTCTCCAAAATATGAATGAAACCGGAGCACGCCCATTCTGAGTCTGGGAACCAATCACAAGTGGGGATTCTGGGGCGCCAAGAATCCCTTTGTCTGTATGGCACGCCTTATTCAGCGCGTGGGGAGGGGCCGGAGTTTTATTCTGACATTGTTCTACACTTCAATAAATGTTTCATAATGCATAATAATTTGTTTCTCAAAACAGATTCGAATTCGTCTAATTTTATGGTTTGCAACCATACCAAATTTGCTATCTGGTAGATAATGTTAAAACGAACTATAATGATTTTTAGGTATTACGCGCATCTATTGGCCGTTTTCATCCGGTGAACGCGCATTCTACGTCAGATTCTGCATGCTTGTTAATCGCCGTTTCAAACAGAATGATGCATTCTCACAAAACAACGTTATTCTCACTGTTAGAATTCTGTGCGTGTATGTGTCTGTGATTCTTACCCTACTGTGTGGGTGTGTGCGAGACGAAGGGGGCGCGCAGTTGGCCTGTTGACCTACCGGGGTGTAAAACCTGTGTTTGTGTGTGTGTGTTTGGTTTTTAGAACCATACATGAAAGGGGCTTTCCCTGCGGGGCGTCCCGAGAGAGAAAACAGACACGATAATTAAATTA